>CM056998.1:99053729-99358729 GCA_029891345.1 Dryococelus australis | reverse complement strand
CCAATTAGGTCTGCAACAGTGGGATATTATCACACAACTATAGATGTCGATATGTACTTTCCGCCCGTATCGCGAGTTACCTGCGCAGGCGAGCCCCACATATGATATTTTGACTATATTCCAAATACTTTTTTCCGTTTAAAATATATTGGGTAGGGCAAAATTAAAGTGTGTCGACTTCCGACAGTTACCTTTCCTGGAAAAAAAAATGTGACTAAGAAGTCCTCTTATGGCCGGAAGCCGGCGTGATGGAGCAATAAAGAGAATGGAGAAATGGTGACAAGGAAATGTCATTAAAATTGAATGCCCTCCTTTAGTGTTAGATTTTTTTTACGCGTATAGTTTTCGTGTCGTTTAAAATTGAAATGATTTGTTACATCTGTTATAAAATGAAGGGGAGGATGGGTGATACACAGAGTACCGCATAACTGAGCTCGTGCACTTACTGTTCAAACAGGCAACATAAACTTTAGGAACCGGAAGACAGCCACCCGGAATAATCTGAAACTGAAGTCAGTGCCACACACAAATATTGTTACTTGATTAAAGAACCTGCACTGGAGCTTAAGCAGTCGGGCACTAGGCGACTCACAATTACGGTAAAAACACTGAGGTATTTCAGATTACCCGGTTTACGAGTCTATCCACACTATCTTGCTCTACATCATACATGCATTTCACTGTACTGTACATCATGCAGATTGAATGGCCGTACTTAAACATACATTTTTCCTGGAAGTGCAAGACCTTCCCAACGGGAAAGGCATGACCTCGCTTGCACTGTACAAACATGCTTGCCGCTGTCTCGCAACACTTCATCATCTGCCGCTAGGAGCGCTGGAGCGGCAGTGATAGCCGGTCGTTAACTCAGGTCAGTCCCAGCGTCTGGTTCAAGGTGGTTTCACATATTCACAAACCACACCGACCTGGCGGCTGATTACCAACACCTCCAGTCGCACCTTTCCATCGAAAAGTAACGGTATATAGTCTACGCACGATTATTTCCTACTTATCTGAGGCTCCGTTTAAGTTCTACTTCCAGGATATTCCTCCACCTCACCTCATGCAAGAGAAGGCGTAATCAAGTCTTGAAAATAACACCAAAAAGACAACGCACTGCATTTGTGGCCACACATTTTAATAATATTTTGCATCAAAACTATTTATTACTAGACACTGCCAACACACCTATTTTCTCACTGTGTTTATTCAATTGAATTATAAATGAAATATTATATTTTATAAACAAAATATAAGAAAACTTTCACTTTTAAAAATGAGATAGGCCTAAATGTATGTAAACAGAAGTATAAAAAAGCTTGTGATACATGACATGTGTACAGAACAACCAAACACGACGTGTTGATGTAACCGCGAATGGACTATATTTTGTTACTCATGGTTCGTCAGTGAAGCTTGTCCGGAATCAGGCCCTGGCATAGCGAGCCGAGTGAATTTCAGCGTGGAAGCAATTCGCTTATTACAAAAATTTCTACGTTATCCGCGTACCCGTATTAAGACCACGTTTCATGCAAGTTAATTGCATCTGGATGACGTTGACGATTCCTGTGAACGTTTACCAATTTTCTTTGTGCACCCGTATGAAAGATATGCAGCACGCAAACATCACTTTTCCGTCATCAGTACATCATGTAGCCATTTTGGCCGCTTTGGACGATACGTAATGAACTGTGAATACGAACGCTATTACAATGCCCTCTATCTTACAATTTACATACATGACCTATTTTGCTACATAAATGCTTGGACAAAAATAGTAAAAATACCAACACCGGAAAAGGAAAATTTCCTAACATAAAACATAACATAACACCTTAACTATCAAATCCGTTGTCGTGATATGCATTATGTATATTTTAGCTTTTTTAAATATAAGAGTCAGTAAATTCATTTCTAGCGTTAAATAAACTTTTAGGGTTAATTTAGTTTCTCTGTCTTCACTAAATTTCAGACGACTTTAATAACACCCTTATAGTAAAAATCCCAGATGTTCTACATTATGAAGGCAATAGTCGATAGGTTAGTAAATGAACATTTACATTCATGATGGTGATGATTTTCTGATGACATAAAAAGAGATATTTGCAAACGTACAAGTATTAACATGAATTCAACTTTTTCGATTAAAAAAGTTTTTGTTAAGGAAAATAAAGTGATATTTTTACAATGGGGAATCTAAACTGTTATTGATGTTTTATTTTTATTTTCTTGATGCAAAATATATTATCGACTTGCGTAAGTGGTAGTTCTTTCCGTGTTTTAATAATTCTAACGGGTGTTGTGATAATCAGCTCTGAGACACTAGCCATTTAGCAAAGTGCTGTGCACTGCTAGTTACATTGAAACGATAATCAGTCGCCAAGACATATTTTACTGCAATATATGTACTAATACAATTAATATATCAAGTGTGTCATCTTCAAACCGACGCCCAGAGCACAGGAAATTTCATGACTTAGAGGTGCATGACACGAATTTTCTGGGGAATTAGTGGCTAGAGGAAAGCAAAGAAATGATGAAAGCACGGAGGGGGTTTAACGAATTGTCGGTTATATTGAATGTTCTGGGAGGTGCACCATATCTTCATTATTTGTCAACAAATAGTCCAAACTGGAAGTTAATAACTGGAAATATTTACACAAGCATCATGACATTCGGAATCTTCACCATAGTTTGCTGTGATCTTACAATACTTGCCAGGAGTGTGAAATACATATATGTATACATATAATAGTGTGGGACAGATTTTTCATTTTCAATGTGTTTAATGCTAGCAGTTATTAATGGAAAGAGTTTATACGAAGCTCAGTAAATCTTGAGCGGCTGGATGGCTTCATCACTGGAGATTCAAAAGCGTATCGAAGACTAAGAATTATCGTTGTGGTTCAAGTTTGTACTGGCGTGAGTGCACATTGATTTATACTTACGGCTACCACGTATCCTTATTGCCAGAGTCAGTGGGCTACCAAACACTTACACTCTCTTCTTTTTTTTTTCTGGAATCATGACCTTCCTGCAGAACGTCATGTTCGGCGGAGTGGTGAGTGCCCTGCGACTTTTGTTTCTCACAGTCCATTGTGGCCCTGAGAGCTGCGAGCTTAGGAACATCAGAGGTGGCAGCGGTGGAAGTGACGTCATAGTAGCCCACGCCAGACACATTATCAGCCTGCATGTGAAGATGTGCGGAGCGGTCGATATGGTGAACTCTGCATACCACCTGCAGGTCGTGGCGAGGGTGCTCACTTCCAGCATCGCCTTGACCTTCGTGACGTACTCTGCGTCGTTATGAGTGCTGTTCAGCGCGCGGGATGCAAAGTTATACGTTATGTTTGGTCTGTGGGGAGGCCTTCACGTCAGTTGGTTCTGGATAACCATACATGGCTGCCATGATACAGCGTGAGACGTAAGTCTTCACTGTTTCTGGCAAGTTTTAAATTTGAGAATATTAAGAGGGCCTCGCAACTACTGCTGAATATCGGAGCCTTGAGTATGTGCCTTAGCTACAATTCCATTTACAACGTGGCTGTTTTTGTCATTGTGCTATGGTGGCAGCGGCACTTGATTTATGTGTCCTAAACTTAAAAAAAAAGTTAAATAATTTCTAAAGTCATAAAATATTACAAATAAACAAAAAAAAATGAGAGAATGCAATAACAGAAATCTTCTTTGTCCATCCACAGTATAATACTTTGTCTAAACTCAGGATACAGATAAAAACTTTTGCGGGAAAATAATTATAATATAGAAAATCAAATTTTTAATTTTTTATATTAGAATATTTCGTTTTATTACTGATGGGGGAATTTCTTCGTATTTAGGATGTTATGTGGCATGTATTTTTAACGGTCAGCTAAGAGCATGGGAAATAGCAGCAGACATCCAGGCACACTACCCACACAGTTTACCTACCTCCAAAGTATCTGACGGCCATCCTTAACTAAGGTGACTGTTATCTCGCAAAGGGAATAGTTTGCAGTGTTACAACAAGGCGATGTTTCTTTATACATTTGGGCATGGTGATCGATAACACATCGTATAGTTCCAGTAAATACTCAAAGGGACAACATTAAATGAGAAGTGAGTAGTAGCCCCAGTTTGCTACTGACTAGGGATATTGTTTACAATTAAACTTCACATCACAAGTCGCGAAAATATTCTATGCACGATTTTTCATATAAACCACCTCCTAACATTTGTAACGCATTTGCGAGAGCACGCTGATGTTACTATCTCAAAGATATAAGAAATTTTAGTCGGCAGAACATATTCATGCATAACCTCACATTGTGTATGAGAAATGTTGCATGTACGTTTTTTGCTGAAGAAGAAAAAAAAAGTTCTCTTTTTCAGAATCCTGTGTGCACAATATCGCTGAGATACTACATTCGGGCCACGAGGATCCGGATTTTAATACCGAAAAATAAAATGACTGCTGTACCTTAAACTTATAAAGTGACTGTTTTTGCCTGAAGGCTGCATGAAGTGTAGTGAAGTAGAGAGATTTAGGCGGCTATTAGAATCAAGGTTTTGAGAGTCGATGAGGGCGAAGTAAGGTGAGTATGGAGACCCGATGGAATACAAGGACGGGGGAAACGGGAGATCCCCAATAAAACCCTTCAACCAGCAGCATCGTCCGGCACGATTCTCTCAAGCGAAAATACGGGAGTGATCCCGCCGAGAATCGAACCCCATTCACATATGTGGGAAGCGATAAGTCTAACCACTAAACCGCCGCGGTGGACCCAACACTGTACGGAGGACCAGAGACAAGGATAGAAGTGATTAACAATGATAACAAATAAAGTGAACGTTAAAAATGTTTTGAATAACCTGTCGCTGGACATCTAGGTTCTACGTGTAAGTAAGACAACGCAAGTATTAAAGAACATTTCCACAACTATGTACAAAAAAAAAAAACTAGAAACGGTTTGAAAACACTACATACGTCAATGGTTATGGTGAAAATACCTCATTAGGGACGAACTCATGGTTTTTACTAAACTGCTACTATTCAAAAATACTTTTATCAGTAACAACACGAATAATATTGTAAAAGTGAAACTGAATGTAAAAAATTTTTTTTTGCATATATAACACTTTGCCTAAATATTCTCACATACGAATTTGTTGTAAGTTGCTGTTTATCTGATTCACTCTCATATGTATTAAAGAAGTGTGTGGTTCTGAAGAGCGTTATTATTAATAAACTCCGCTCGTGTTTCAAGGGAACTGGACGGCTGGTAATTCATAAAGACATACCCTTGGTGTAACTCAAAGCTAGAACACTTGAGTCTGACGCAATAAAAATGTGCATCTTGTGAAATAACTCTTTCAAATTAAATCGCATTATAGACCTCTTACGGTAAAGTGAGCACTTTTAAAAGCCCTCTCATTTGGAATAATAGTAAATAAGTATATTTTATTTCATCTTTAGACGTTGAATTCCGAGTGTGGAGGAATACACACGGTTTTGTTCATTACTTACATCGCAATATTTATTTTAAAAGTGGTTAAAGGATAAAAAAAAAAAATGGCCAAAAGCAAAAAGTAACTAAAAGCGCTCACTTTACCGTGAACAACTTATAACTATACTACTCTAACACAAAATTATAGTTCAAAATAAAGAATTGGTACTATTTGAAACTGTCTTGTAAAGACAATTAATGCATTGTTTATTGAAAAAGAGCCAGCTGAACCCAATATTATGTTCTGTAAGATTATCTCTGCATCTCTCAGTATAATCCTAACAGTTAAAAATTTTTGCGCGTCTTACTTTTACGTACAGTTTTATACATCAGTTTACTTGACTATAAAAACATAATTCGCAGCTCAAAGAAATTATAGGTTCCTAAAAAAACTCGGTAGCGAAGCAGAACCTATAGCACTATTTCAAGCAAATTACATTCTTAATAAGATTAATAAAAACACGTTTGTCGGACCAAGTAATGCGACGTAAAACTAAAATGGAAGATGCCTGAATCGCTTCAGTCTGAGCTACCCAGGGAGTCAGCAAGCAGGTATAGGGGATAGCAAAATAAATTTTCGCAGACTCCAAATTGAATAACAGAAGGGCAAACTAACTCCTCCCATTATTTTCTTTGGCTAGCCACGTTTCTCCGATTAACTTTCATCAATTTTCTCTAGTGTCTTCGAAGCATCATTGCAATGAGCATTGAAATATAAATTTTCTAGAAATATGCTATTCGGCCATTAGTATTGTGTTTTTTATAACATTTTCAGACATCACGCTGAAATGTGGTTAATATCGACACTTTAGTCAGTGCATTTTTCTACCTGATAAGTAAGCATTAACCCATCTTCCCGTCTATGTGAGCGATTGGATGGATATTTTTCACAACCGTACACTCGTAAGTGCAAATTTAATGCCACTTTTTGGTATTAAAATAACATACCTACAAATAGCACACTTGTCTGTTCAACATAATATGATACCACAGTGGTATACTATTAATAAATCCAATGTTGTAGCTATTTTAGTTTTATATTAAAGAGAAAATTTTACCAAATGAAATTAAAATATATCAGTCAATTAGAAAATATTTCACAGTAATAGCAATGAAAATTAAAACCTCCTAACACTATTCTATTCAAAATTTTATCGAAATGATTTTGTTTGGCGAATATGTGAGCATACGGGGTCAGTGATACGCGTGGTTGCCAACATCTTGCAAAACCTTAATTTTGTTTTGAGATTTAGTTGTATTTTACAAAATATCACGCTTTTGTTTGGAGGTTTCTGTAACGATACGTTCAACATGTGCACCTATTAGTCGTGTTTCAACTGTTGCAGGGAAGCCGCGCAGCTGTTATCATCACCAGAATCCTTACCCAGGCAGAGACGCTCCGCTCACAATCCAGGTATACACCGGTTGTTTATTTACTTAAGTATCTTCAGTGTTGAAAATTCCCAAGTTCATATTTATCTTACCCCTTATTGAAACTTACGGTGACAAAATGGACTATGGAAGACATTAAATGTATTCCATATTAATTTTCTCTGAACTCTTTTCAAAGAAACAATTACATCATTCTTGTAAATAAGATTTTGAAACTCAAAATTTACCTAAGGTTACACTGTTATGTAACGGGGTTGTGCTTCATATTCGAGTCCAGATACATGTATTTAATATAACTTTTCACCTACTGGTTCTCGCTGGTCAACACAATGGTCCAGTGTCGCAAAGCGACCGCAGACCAGCGCTTCATTCTCAGAAATGCCAGAAGCGACGACAAGATAATAACTCTTCCACTTAATTCTAAAAATTCGTTAACTCCATCTGTGGAAATTGCTCTGAAGATAAACATTACATGGCGAAAATAATACAATGTTTCTTTATTTTAAATTTACGTTATCCAGAATTTATTTGCGAGTTTTTCTATCAGCTGAAGAGCACCCAATGTTACCTATAATCGAACCTTATTAAAAAAATGTATTACGCTTCCTAAGTTTTAATAGTAAGCAAACGTTAAAAAAAAAAATCTTCTTTCATTTCTCTGAACCCGAAAAGTAGTAGACATTCTCCAAAATGTTTGCATAAATACCCATAAATTAACGAGGCGTCACGAGTTTCTTTATAGGCCGTTCACGGTAAAATGAGCACTTTCGAAAACCCTGCTTAAGATCGCCATGTATGCACGTCATGTGTTCTTCTGTAATATGTAAAATTAGCATTACTATGGGCCTCATCACTTTATTCATATGTCGGTCAAGTGTACTTGTGAAATTATTAGAAAAGTAAATATTTTACCAATCTGCTCATTTTTACACTTCGACGCATAAAAAAAATAAAGAAAAATAAATAATTTAAGTCGTCACAAATGGTTACCTAACACTTTTTATTCAACGCTAAGATATGGAACTAATTCCCCTCCATCGTTATCAACTTTACTGGACGCATGTCACTCAATGCGCCCGTTAAAATATATGCCAGGCAGGAGTAGTGAAATTTTTCTAAGGTTGATTTCAAAAGTACTCACGTCATCGTGAACAGCCTTTACCAAAAATGCAATACATTAAGGCTAGAAAGAGTCGATTGGAAAAGAAAGATAACTTATTAAGGTTACACGAGAATCAAGCTCGTGCGAGATAACGAAAAAACATAAACTACAGACATTAAAGAACGAACTCGGATCAGAGACGATGGGTACCAACATTCTGGAGAACACAACGGTAGCTCTCCAAACAATGAAGACTTCTGCAGTGACTCTGAAAGCGATCCATCAGCCGAGTCCAAAAACTTTGCTCGATTCGAGCGAGCCATGGCCACAGCAGTTTGTGTTCTAGTGTACGTTGATGGTTATGTACAATTTTAATGTCGCGCCTGAATGTAAATACAGCAATCTGTGTCGTCCACCCTGCATACTTGACACTTTCATAATGATATCTGCGTTATGGTTTTACAGTATACGTAGTTATTTCTTGGAACTTCCATGTTCTGTTTCAGCTACTGCAGTACTCCCTGCGTTTCTCGACCGCAAGATATAGTTCACAGGGTTTGGACTTTTCCTTCTAGACCACACGCTCTTGCACAACGTAAGTAACCCTCCAGCAGATTCGAAAGTTTAACACAGATCATATTATTATTATTTTTTATAGGAAAATAATTTTATTTGAAACTTTAAAATGTGTTTTCCTTATCAATAAGTATTTAACACTTTGGCTGCCACCATACTTATAGTAAAAGAAGTGTTTTGGTAAAGGTCTTTTTATTGAGTTCATCCCGTTAGTTTACTGAGATGAAGAAAATTATCATACATACATGAAACATCTATGAAGATGTTACAAAGTCATGAGAGTGAATGTGATGCACTTGGCAAGAACATAAATATAGCTGAGCATCATAATGATGTACATAGCGGTCAAAGTGTTAAAAGCGAAAACTATTTAGAACTCATTGTGCACACCTCCTATAGTTTATCTCCCCATATTTCTATTTAAAGCGCCGTAAAGCCGCAACGACTGTCCCAAAGCCTCAACTCATAAAATTGCCCGTTTTTCTTTGTTGTCGGCGCTATAGTAAGTAAAAGCAAAAAATATACAATAGGTGGCGACTTTTCTCAAAATTTCAACTGAAACTCGTTATAAAAATGAGGACAAATTTTGATAATAAAATTGACGTCTGTAAATCACAATTAAACATACCGGAAGTCTCAAATGAGTATTTTAATACTTAGTACGGAGATAACAGAGAAACTATAAATAACAATCTGATAAATGTGAGTGTATTTGACGCTATAATGACAACAATGTTAGGTATGCACGAGCTTGTGTAACCACTCTGCCATTGTCAGTTCCGCTTGCAGACACCAGCGTCAGCACTACAATTGTAGAGGAAATGGACGAGACGATGTAGGTCAGAATTGGATACTGTGTATTAATCGGATCTCTCGTCCATCGGAAACGTGTGTTCCATGATGGAATGACGACCGGTCTGCCACAGAACGCACGTTGCAATAACGGATGAACTTGGGGCGCGCATCGAAACAACATGGGCGGAGATATTCCAGACGGATATTCAAAACACTCCTCCTCTCAATGCCTCGTCGTGTATCAGCGGTTATTGACGCCCGTGTTGGGTCCACACGACACTGATCTTTTTATGTTCTCTATGTAATACCGAGCTGCAAGAGTAACCATGTCACCGATGTAAGCGGTAGGGCATAGTTCCTTCTGGCACAGGATTCGGGATTCAGCTCCGGCTCTGTCTATGTTGCAGTCCGCCGTATTGGATAACGCCATCATTGCAGCCAGTACGCCGCTATCTTGGACTGCGTTTTTCGTTTTTGTAGCCAGTATGCTGCCATAATTGTAGCCAGTACACCACCACCATCTTGTTACTCATATTCGTTCGACTATCATATTGGAAACCAGTCTATCGTTATTTCATGCTCTTGCAATTCCAAGGGAATTCTCCTAGTGCTCCACTTTTTTCTCTCTTGCATTCTTTCTTTCCTTTCTTTCATTCATTTGTCCCTCACCAGGTGGCAAACATAACTGTTTATGTTTTTTTTTTTAAATTATAGGTGGTGCTAATTAGTCGAGTCTGCAAATCTCTCTGATTGGCCAATTTTTCAATTTCGTTCAACTCCCCTCCATATTGGTTTTAAATTTTCTACACATATGTAGTCTCGACTATTCCGCCTGCTATCAGTCTGTACCAAATTGTGACATTGGCCATTCCTGCAAAATATCTAAACATGCATTTTTTTTTAGAATTTTTATCCTTATTTTTTTTTCTTCAAAGTAAAACACATCATGTTTGATCCAAAATTTCTTGTAAACAAAATAAAATATACATAATCAGCAAAAAATAAAATTATTAATCTTTTTCGAGTAGTACAATTTCGTGTCTAGTTGAATGCAGCAGATTCATGGTCCAAGGACGAGGCACACCATTTGTGCAGAAGCTCTACGTTCCTCCAAGCACATGTCCAGGCAGGTCCTGACCTATTGCGGATGTATCGGAGCTGGTGGTCACAAAGTTTCGCCAGCTTACGCAGCAAAGGACAGCCATACTCGCACTGCACATCGATGATTTCAACTTCGTTTTTGCACAAGTCGCTAAGCCATTTCTTCTGCTCGGGCCCTGCTACGTAAACCAGTCCTTGCGGATACTGCATAAGCAAGTCGCGTAGCACATTTCCCACTTAGTAGTAGGGAATCTTACCTTCGTTCCTCTCCAGTCCGTGGTGGTACTTGGTCAGCCAGTCGTTCGTCTTCTTGCTTTCCTCATCCAAGCGTTTCCAAGAATGAGGTGGCGGAAGGAGGGCGTGCGCATCTTACCGTCGACGTTGTAGTACACTGTGATCTCCTTGAGAATGTAGTCATTCTGGCTCTGGAAGCTTTGCAGATTACAGTACATATTGCTGTTGTCTATGCTCGAAGTCGACTAACAGTTCTAGTCTGTGAGCAGTTATATTTAAATATTCTCAGTTGTGCTCACAACAATATTTGGATGGCCTTGTCTCTGCAATTGTACGATACACGCCCATCGTGAAGTATCAGGCAGAATGCATATGTGTTGGCAGGAATATTTCCATGTGTAGTGAATTCATTCCTGCTGTCGATTACATTGGAGGTAATATGCTCATCCTGTTTACTCACATCGAATACCATGAGCAGGGCCAATCTCTTGAAAGTATCAGGACTCAATATCGTAGATTGGGTGCGTCCATAATATAATGATTGGAATTGAGCGTACATCTGATATGCCAGCTGGTACTGCCAATTTACAAAGTTCGTGTTCAAAGCCACATACAGGTAGCTTTTGCTATTCAAATATATTTTCACAATTTTTATTTGGCACACATCGAACTTCGAACGGCTCACTCTCACATTGTGATGTTTTCCAGTCTGTAGTCCAACGATGATATCTATGTTTCTCAGAAGCAAAACTAGATTTCACCATCCAGCTGATGCACTGGCTTGCCGGTAATCCGGGGTATGTTTCGAGACTCCCCGATTTGAAATTCACATCGATGTTTTGCCATCTTCCAGATTCTTCAACATTTCTATGCATTCTGCAGTGCTCAACTGCACATGGAGCAGTACCCATTCAATATAGTGTAGTTTCAGTTCCACTGCCTCCAGGTTTTCTTCTGTACCCACGATTATGTCCACGAGTGTCGGCTAGGAGAAGCACCAGTTCCTGCATCGAATTGAAGATAATTCGTTTGTAGTCTTCGGCAAATACCAATAGCATGGAGAGTGGAAAACACACTTCGAAATTGCCTTTAGGGTTTATAGCGGAAGGAAATTTTAGATCATTGAGCTTATGCTCACATCTCGCGACTGGTACACCTTTATGCCGTTGGTCAAATACGTGATGCGATCGATCAGATGAAATATTCCATTATATGATATTTTCGTCGATGCTGGGATGGACCCATATTCTTTCGTTAGAGACCCTCTGATTCGCAGGAAAGACTGGCAAGGAAGAGAGCAGATATCCTGGTGTTGGACCGCTATCCGAACTTCCGATGGTAGTATGTATGGCCCGATCAGGAAAGGCTGGTATGCATGAAGTTCCACCTTCATTACACTGTCTTCGAAAATGGCTGGCTCTTCGATGTTTAGGAAATCTTCCATGACGATCGACGTCATAATTGAGACTGCAGAGGAAAATCTCGTTGTCACGTGTTAACTCCTTGGAGACCTCTGACGTACTGATTGTAGATTTTGCACGACACATTATTTTATAGCTTCTGGTCGCTATAAATCTCATTCCTATCTTTTTAAATGCAAGCGCAAATTGATTTTTTCTTTTCGAAAGTTCACTATCTCTCCGTGTTGGTCGACGACTGTCGCTACCACATGGTGTGCTCTCTTCGCGACAACTGGAATGTAAATGATGCTTTGCGGTGTCACGACTAGTTTATAACCTGGAGGAAAATGTACAGTGTATGGCCCCTTGTGTATTGTGGCCTATAGTGAAGAAACGAAGCATTTGTGGACGTATGATCATTTAACATTTTTAATCCTCCAGATGTGGGTCATATTTCCTCAAAGTATTAACATACAATTTTGCAACATCCTGGCCTGTGAGACATACAATATACATGATGTATTACGGGCTGCAGAGAAGAAACGAAGCGTTTGTAGACCTATGTTCATGTACCATTTTTTCATCCTCCAGATGTGAGGAATGTTTCCTCGAAGTACTGACATGCAATATTGCAACATTATGTATATAAGATAGGAATATATCAAATTAATTTCAATTTATTTTATACGTAATTATGTATATGTATAGGTGTATAGATATGTAAATATAAATAATTAAAATTTATCTTATGCATAATTATGTATAGCTCTATAAATATGTATAAATATAAACATATGGGAATATATACAATTCTTCCAATTTATTTTATACATAAATCTGCATTTGTATCGGTGTAATATTATAAAATCATTTTCAATATATTTTATACATAATTTTGTATAGTCATGTAAACATGTATAAGTATATAAAATGGGAATATAAATTTGTTTCAATTTATCTTATACATAATTACATATAGGTATATATAAATATGGGAATATAAAATTATTTTCAATATAATTTATACTTAATTACATATATATAATTATTAGAATGTAAAATTAATTTAAACATCTAAGTTTATATTTTTATATATACCTACAAGCATATTTAAGTAACATTGTTATGTAAGTACCTGCTTGTTTTCTTGGGTGAACAAGTATTTGGGTTTTCTCAGTGTGCTCCCATATCACGAAGATGAATTGCGAATATGAGGGGCTCCCTTTGGCTTCGACGATCATGGAACCTTGACCTGCATCATGGCTAACTGGCTGACGTCATTGCCGATTCTGCGATCAAGTTTTGACTTATGTTCAAATTGCTAGTATGCTTGAGATTGCGGTCTGTTCGAAGGGCCCTTTTTCATGCGACGACCGATTGGGGAAGCATGGTGGTAGCCTGTAGTAGTACTGCATTGTTGAGTACAAAGTCCAAGTTGTGCTATGTATTAGTGGGTTATGAGTCAATGGATCATGGGTAAATGAGTCATGGGTAAATTGGTCAGTGGGTCAATGGGTCATGAATCAATTGGTCATGGGTTATTGGGTAATTAGGGTTTGTGTAAGGGTCAATGAGGTGGTGGTGGGGTCATTTATGCGTAATTTAGAGATCAATCTGGAGTCATTTTGGAATAATTTTTGAGTCATTATGAGTCATTTTGGAGTCATAATGAGTCATTTTGGAGCCAGAGACATACACCCACTTGTGATGTTTCAATGCCTTCCTGTGATTGGTCAGCTGTAATCACTTGGCAGCTCGGTATTGACTGGTCGGTGTCCGAACAATGTATTAATGGTGCTGTACGATAGGTTCAAAGTCAATATGCTACTATAGTGCATGCATACTCATATATTATAAGCAGTAGGCAGGTGATCTGAGAGGTTTAGTTTGATAGCAGCTGACGTGAAAGTTGGATCGCCTCGGCTAGCTTCTGTCTCTTCGCATAAATTATTCTCGAGTTTTTCTATCAAGGTCATTCATGGTTATGGGATACAGGTCAAGGGAGTCTGTTTCTAATATGGCGGTAGAAGTCTGTAATGAATTATGCTTGCGGAATTGTATGGATTTTTTCTTTTCAAGGTTAATCAAGGACATGGGGTCAAAGTCAAGATAATCTGCATTTTATATGATGGTGGTTGTCTGTAATGTACTAGGCTTGTTGACTTTTATGTATTTTTTTCACAAATTTTTGTTTTCAAGGTCATTCAAGACCACGAGGTCAAGTTCGAAGTAGTTGACATAATTAAAGGGACCTCATATATAATAAGATCTCACTATTCATACATGTGAAATGATGTTAGTACTTCAGGGAGCTAATCAGTTTTGAAAGTGTTTCAGAGTGATTCACATACAGCACGTGAGCGGGACAACGCAACATGTCGTCACGTCACGTCCTAGATTGCCACGCCCTCCGGAGGGGACGGTGGTCCAGCTGTCCGTAGTGATATTACATACAAGCGAGCGAATCAGCACGCGTAGTGTACGCATAAGGTTTCATCACCATGTAACGAAGCTCAATACGTACATGCACCCCGGCCGGGATACACAAACAAACAAGATCTACAAACAAACGTGCAATACAGATATAATATAGAGTGCACGCATATTGTACACATGCTCCAGTGATTCCTTAAAATCAATTTTTAAAATGTAAGCATTAGGTCTATAGTTGTATAAAATGCCATGTAAATAAAAAAATAATAATTAGTTTCTTAAAAGTAATGGAATTCCACACAAAATGTGTTAATTAGTAATACAGAAAGCGTATAACAAATCTACTGATTCAACTTGCTACAAAAATTCTACCGTATTAAGAAAATGGTATGAATTATTAATATGTAAAGAAAAAGTAAATAATATTTTACGTTATAAAATACGCAGAGTCGCACATTGTTACATCACTACTATTATTATTGTTAGTATAGTTCTTATTAATAAAACGTAAGCACCTTTTTATTATATGTTATATCAGGATAGTGTAAGCGGTTGTCATAAAGTTTGCAGTACAAAATTTGCTACATTTTTCCTGTCACTTGAACTTGGAAGCTGTTTGGTAGGGAACACTTCTTTTGTGGTCAAGGACTAGGGGTTTGAGGCGCGAGGCGCTTACATGGTGCTGTCATCCTGCGATCTTGTGATGCTTATACAAATGAGCTGTTGACCATCTTGTTTCCGACCGCTATTTTTGTAGCCGGTACGCCGCCATATTGGGTGACCTTATAGGTAGCCAGTATGTCATTGTTTCCTGCTCCATCATTCCATCCATATTTTCCCTTTAAAATGTATTTTTTTTCCCCTCGAATTTCTCGTTTTTTCCCCTCGAATTTCTCGTTTTTTCCCCTCGAATTTCTCGTTTTTTTTCCATCGGAACATCTAGAATTTATTCTCTATAGTATTAAAGTTTCTCGTAAATTAATGTTTCGATTTCCCGCCACTACAGTTACATGTATGCCATATTGATAGTCCCCAAAAAATCTCTATGATGTTGAGCTGCTACATTAATAGCAAAATTAGCAAAACTTCTCAATTTGTCTCAGTAACTTCATGTTTTGGCCGAGGATTCAGAGAAATCGGGAGTCCTCTTGGATTCTATATGCTATAAAAAAATGAAATGTATGAATAATATATTTTTATTTTACGTGTGAAATTTAAAGACATAAATGTATCGAGCTACGTGTCTAATATTTCGTATTTTCAAGGATAATTAGATTATGATGTCACAAACATCGATTTGACAAATCACTATTTTATAGATATAAAAGTTATGTATTTAATTACATAAATATTTATTTAACTTTTATAAACAAATGTATCGAGTGATGTATCTACAGATTCGGATTTTTCGACAGATAAGACTTTGTCATCAGAAAATATTATTATATGTCTATGACCTACGCTATATTGGTTTTTGTAAGCATATGAATGTATTTGTAAACATGCCAGGTGTTATATATTTTCGGATTTATGTTTTTAAATCGAATGCTAAAATAACATTATGAACTTTTATTATTCGCAATTTTTCGTCGCCGTATTGAATTTAGTTGGCATAAGAGCGATTTTTTAATTTTTAAATTAATTATGTTACCAGTCCGAGTATCAAGTACAACACAACAGTTATCTCACCACTGGTCATGTTTTAAGTACAAAATATCTATACATAAACCCCACGAACTTATAAGCATAGTTTAGTTTAGTTTTAATATGTATACGTGGCTGCAGAAGAGGATTTCAGCCTGAAAAGTTCACGATGTTGAATAGTAACATTCAATAAATTGTATAGATATAATGTCATAAGCATAAGGATAAAATTGATTTACAGGATAACATACATTACAATGGTCAATATAAACGGTACACAGTGTGCGAGAGTAATTAGACATATATGTCTAGTATATTGAGAAAGAGGCAAATTCTGCCTAATCATAGTTTGAAATCTGTATAGACGTAAGGTAGGATAATAATTCATTTCAATCCCTCCTTATATACCAAAACGTAGCTTTGGGGAATTAGAATTTTCTGAAGTTTTGATATTAAAGTAATAATTATTAATAATTTATACTATGTTACAATAAAAATATTCCTTCCACATTCTAAATTAGTGACGTCACGTAAGTAAGTAGTTATAGTCCTCATGATATATATATATATCATGAGGACTATAACTACTTACTTATATATATATATATATATATATATATATATATATAAGATGGTGCCTATATTTTGACGTAAGAGTTAATAACAAATTATATAATATGCTTAATTCTAGTCCTCGGTACATATAAAAATGTTAGTAGTTGTGTTATGCTATAATGTTTAATTGTAAATTATACAAAATGTTAAACTGTTATTTTATTTCAGGAAAAAATGATTAATTGTGAAATTCTTTCAGCGACAAATGGGGTAATCTTATAATGAGGAATGTCTATATTCAATAATTGCTCATAATGGGTTTCATACTCAAACAAAATATTTAGTAACAGGAGGAGCCTTTTGCTATATAATTCTTTAAAAATGAAAATGTAAATTTATGTTTCTTTTTGCATCATAAAACATATAATATATCTTGTGAGTCAAAATAATTAATATTTTCAAATCCACGTATAACGAAGGATAGAACCTAAAGAGAGGCTGACGGTTCGCGACCGCATACCGTATGCGACTGCCACGACAACCGTGCGGAAGAATCTGTACACTCCTTCTACAAGTCAAGTTCAAGGCCACAAACACTACTAACTTCACTCAGTAAAACGCACCGGCCATTCATATAATTTGAACACTGTTCAATGCAAGAGAGAATGCATGACAGTACGCTTTCACAGTTTTTTCCTTTAAATTAATTTTACTTTCACACAGTCCTTCCGTAACGAGGGACATATTCCCGCTGTCAAGAAGAAGACGAGCACCTTAAGGCTCGAACGTTGCAGTCACTATATCACATTACCACAGTCCATCACACGAGATGAGGGCATCTCGCTTGTCAGAAGAGGAGGGTAATGTAACGGACCAGCGTAGCGCCGCGGAAAATCAGGCCACAAACTGCGGGCGGTTTAGTAATAAGAAATTTATTTGGAAAACAAGCAGCGTACATCAAGGCAGGCGGGTCAAGATGGAGTGACGACGATCTGACTAGTTCCATACAGAATTTATATAGATATTTGCACGGGGTGTAATTAATGAAATGCTAATGGTTTTTCATATAAATAATAATAATTAAGCAACGCCATACTTCCCCGAAGTAATTAACGTATTATAATGTAAAACATACTGTAAACCATAATGCAACCATTGTGAAAGTTATACGTTTTAATACAGTACGTAAAACTAGTATTACACTTTCTGGCACTGAGGTCGCCTTCCCCAAAGTAAACGAGCCAGACGAGACTGTTACAATGTGGAAAGAACAAGTGTCTCTTTAACAGCATATATCTAGTACATATTCGCAACAGGGACAAAAATGATGCAGAAATACTTTAGCGAGTGTTCATGGTTGGGAAGTTGGGATATTTATGCTTCGTATATACTTATCTGTATCCTTCCGAATCAAGTAAAATCATATTACCTAACTTATATAATTATAAAGTTTTGGTTATTACTGTTGATTCGTCATTGACTTATGCAATTGTTGCTCAAGAATGAAAATAAAAACGTACGAATTTCTCAAATGGAAGGAAGAATATCAGCATATTCTTCTGTATATTTATTTTTACATAGGTTACATAATTTTATGTATCCGCATTTTTCTATAAAACAGGCATTATAATTTGTGTCGGAAAAAAAAATACAGTAGTTTAAGCAAAGTTCATAAACACTGAGAATTTACTTGGGCATGCTTAAAAAAAGTCTCGGAATAGGGTGGATATTATGGTAGAACGCTGAAATTCTGGCGGAATAGCAGTACGCACAATAGTTATTGTGGATTACCAAACAAAAATTTGTGCTTGTTTTTTTTTTATTCAGCTACAGTTCATAACATTGTGCTGAAGTATTCAATAAGTAAATAGATAAATTACGAAATTAAATAATGTATAGTATATTTTAATGTATTTATTTGTTACGATACGTACCCAAAATCCACTGACAAGAGATAGCACTTTGCTTAGATGTGTACTCGTAGATATTAGGTATTGGAAAATGGTACTATCAATTCCTGTTGAGATCTAAAGGTATTATATATTACCTTGGTTATTTTAGTATTTTGTAATCTAGAAGACGTTACAACCGACCATAACGCGTGTTATAGTGGTGGCAAATTATAACATTACACGCTATATTAGAGAAATACTTCAGAAAACTATTTATTATTTTTGCTGGAAAATTATGGTATGTAACAAGTAGGCCCTCGTTTTAGTAGCAGTAGATGGGCTGCGTTATTTTTAACTTAAATTAAGTAAGTTCATAAATTGTGATATTTTATGTCATTAACTATTATATGTCTACAACTGAGAAGTGGTATATCTAAGAATGTAAAAATCCCGAGTGTGTAACTAAACGCCACCGTAAGTAACATTTTTCTCAGAAATAAACAGATACCACATATGTACTGTGGCATCAGGTGAGTCCTTAAGGTAATGTAAACACTTCTGCTTATGTGAAATATGTTTATTATCGAGTATAATGCATACCGCTAGTAAAATTGGAATTGAAAGTTATGTGTTAAATTTTGTGCAGGAAATTCCTGAAAAACGTAATTTGTGTTAAATCGGTTATATATTCATCACCCATGTAACAACTTCAGACAACAGATCGTATACTAAAGTTTATAATCTATTGTTATATGATCAACTTAAAAGCTACAATTTGTTGGTGTCATTTAATGACATTCTAATCGAATGCCATTTGTTAATTGCATTTTGTAAAACAATAAAAAGACGCCAATATTAAGAGTACTGAAGTTAAGTTCGCAGTTAGTAGTTTCATCCAGCTATTTATTTTTTCATGATACATGCTGTACTGGCAGGAGGTTCACTCAAAATGATTACGGGCTGCTGCTCAGCGTACATGTATTATATTAGTACGGTCACAGAGACACGTAATTTGTTAGTGGAACAGCTCCTAATCGATGCACGCTGCTACGGACAACCGATCAATGCCTTAACTTGCCCAGTGACAAAATATACCTCGATGCTCAAGGAGCTTGTGGCAACTAACGTTGAAGGATGAATGCTCAAAAAGTTTTGAATCCAGTACTTATGGCGCTGAAGTGGGTAGGTGGTGCGCCATACTTGCATAGATCCACTGATGGTCGCACTAATAAGAAGTTTATCGCCGGAACAATTTTTACAGTGATCATTACAGTCGGGATTTCCGCCACGGGATTTGACACAGTTATAATTCCTGCCGAGGGAATGAAAGACACAGCATCTATGATCATTGTCCTGACACTGTGGTGTAACATTGCCTGCTTTATACTTTCTTTGGTTCTGTCTATTTACTACGGGAAAACATATTTAATGGCCCTGGAATGTATATTCTCTGCTGACAGACTGGCTAGTGCAGATTACAAAATATTTCAAAACGTTCACATGACTATTCTCATGTATACAAGCATTGGCTTGTTTATCCTTACAATCAAATTTGCTGGGGGATATATGTATATTCCTGCCACATATTTTCCCATAAGATTATATACATCATTAATTATTTCTAGTTATATCACACTCCTGCAGAACGTTCTGTTTGTCGGCTTAGTGAAAATCCTGGGGCTGTTGTTCCATACCGTCAACAAGAGACTGGAGAACAACTTCAAGCAGCAGAGAGAGCTGACTACGGTTGAAATTGAAGACATCGGCACATACGCAATATGTATATTCGAACACCACACGGAGCTTCTAGACGCAGTTGGAGAAGTTGATTCAGCATATGGGTCGTATACCGTGCTCTGGGTGTTATTGTCATTTCCTAGCATTATGTACTGTATTTACAGCTCTTTCAACTTGTATCTCTATCACGTTGACTCGTCAAGGTTTTATGTGTTTCTTGGCATTCAAGCTAGCATCAGTATGGCCCAGATTTGCATTACCAGGCAGGCAGGCGGGCGGGCGGGCGGGCTCTGGGAAAGCACAGTCGTATCATGTTGACAATAAAATTCAAATCTGCCGGTGACGTTGCCGATGCGCTGCGCAGAAATATGCAGGTCACGTGACAATGAGGGGTCCGGGAGGGAGACAGGCAGAATGCGCGTGCATGATCTGATGTCAGCCGCTCGATTCGCAAAGGTAGGACGTGTCTTCTGTTCAGCATTAGATACTCGCCAACTTCGCTCTGAGAGAAGAAGGGAGAGGGACGGAGAGAGAAAGGAGAAGGAGAGAAAGAGTCCAGGAGTGCATTACTATTATATTTTTGTTATCTGTGTTATTCGGCTTTTACTATTTTTACATCTGCAAGCATAGAAACTTTCGCATGATTTCGCCCCTTAAATGTAACAAGGTGATTTGCTCGCTGCCTGCTCGGGTTAATTATATATAGGGTAAAGTTATATATAAAAATAATGGACAAAGCCAGCATCCTGTCTCTCTCTTTCACGTAGGTTCTCGGGAATCCCCGGCACTACTTTGTGGGCTAGGCCACCACGGGTGTAGCAGCCGAAGTGTGTATGAATATTTCGAATATGGAACATACATATTGAAAATACATCTGCGAATATAATTTGATTACAATGCAATAAACCTACATTGCATGACGTTTTATTAATAAAGTGGCATATATTCACATGTTTTACTTAATAATGGAATGCACTTAGTAGATTTTGATATAAATGTACTGTAAAAACGTACGTGTGACATTATTTGAATAGTACATTTACCAAGTATACGTTTAATATAGGACATGTTCTATACATTTTGCACGCGTACCATTATTAGTTTGGTACAACTACCAAAATGTACAACAATTACGGTACTATATTATGGTAGAAAGCTTTCGACCCTATACTCTCCGAAATTTCATTCCCTTAAAATGGTTATGTCAAGGCGAGGTCACCCGTAATGCTCACAATGATAACAATTTAAGGATTAACTTGCATGTCAAATTGTAATTATGTAGTTCAAATAGTTTTGAAGATAAAATTAATAAATCATGTTCCCCTTAAATAAAAAAAAAAGCGAAAATCTCTAAGTAAAAGAAATTCGCCTTTGAAAAAGACTCCTCGGCACCAACGGCGAAGGAGTAAGTTGGGTAGGTGGTGGGGGAAGGAAGGAGAAATGGAGGGGGTTGTTACGAGAAGGACAAGGGGGAAGTTCACTCGCCGTTTGGGGAAGAGGGGCTTTATGAGCTTCCAAAATTGGCGTTTTCGAACACCAAAATTTTCTTATTTATTAACAATTATGACGCTTGCTTCCTTTTTGGTGCAAAATTGGAAAGTACGCCTTGTAGTAAAGCGACTTGTTATGTTCTAATATTTTCTATTTACTTTCGAAATGTTGTCTTTTGGAATTGTAATATTTATTTGACTTTTTAAATGTTGTAAGGAAGGAGAAGGGCTTAAGTCTGAGAAGGCTTCCTGCTTCTACATCTAATCATGGTAGCCGACATACGTGTAAGAGGAGAGCTGATGGTAATCGCCTATTTAGTTGTTGCGGGGCATGTATTTGGTAAGAGACGTCGGTAGTTTTGGAGGCCCTAACACAGGATGCACTGGGATATTTGATTTTCCACTCCGCGACGAGGATTCCTGAGATCCTGAGGGCCGGAGTTTTCGTCTGGTTTCTGTCAGCGATTTGCCGCCGTGTGAGTTATTTCCAACTAGACGAACTAGCGTCTCAGACGTATCACAGGCCATCAGATGTAGTTTGCATCTATATTAACATTGACATTTATTTGGATCAACTTATTTGAAGTGTTTGAACTTTAATTGGAATGAATAACTTTGCAACTGAACTGTAACTAGGAAACAATTTACGCATCGAACAAATAAAAATAATTAAATCATTTTTGAAGAGTCCATTTGCTCGTAATCAAAGCTAGTCTGGAAATTTTATGTAGACTTAAATGATGGAACAGTTCTGTGTCAGTAATGTCTGAAAGTCGGTATAATTTCCATTAAATATGTCCTTCGTAAGCTGGAGATACTGTGGTAAATTATTTTAAATAGTAAACTCTTTCTTGAGAAACACAAAGGCTTAATAATTAATCTGACAGGAAAGTTTCATATTTGAAGAGAAGTGTTGATATGCTTAGTTTTATTTGATTATTCCTTGCATTAAAATGCAGTCGTTAATTCTATGAGTCATTTGTGGTCTTTTTTGCAGAGTTGAAGTAATATCTAAGTATTGATAAGAAAATTGAGTTGAATCATATGCTATGTGTCTTCCTTAGTATGATTGCTATCATATGTGTGACATTAAAAGAAATGGTATTTAAATGCCTTAATGAAATTAAATGCAAATATTCTAAAAGGTGTGAGAAATATTCGATTTATTCTCTTGGAAATATTATTTATTTGATTCAGTGGTAACCAAGGAAATACTGTTAGCCTATAATTTTCTCTTTGGTATATGAGTGCTTGGAGAAAACTGGTTTATTCATATGTATCCCAGAGCAAAGACACTGCGATCAGTTTGCTGAGGCTTTCACTTCTTTTAAAATTTAACGTAACATATGTTGTATCATTAGGCCTACGTGGTATTTTCCCTTAATAACACATTGCTCAAAACAGTTTCTTTTTTTTTTCTCGAAATAATATGCAACAACATAATGACACTTTCAGTACTAACAGAACTTGGCTCCAAATGTGGCGGCTTTATACGTAAATTGTATGAAATATCGAGATGCAAACAAAAGTGCATGTTTCTGCCAAGAGGAAGTTACAATGAGGAAAATAATGTGGCAGGAATGACATTCCAAACAATACTTGGTATGAGCGAGTCACTACACCCATGGAGCAAGTGTTCTTAGTTGTCTGGACAGTGTGTATTTCGCTTGTAAAACGAGCATTCTAATGCGCGATTTGATTTGTTTTAATTTCATGCCAACTTGATTCCTTCACGAACTGTCATATCACTGTAAAATGTCATACACTTATATCTGATTCAATGTTCCCCAGTATTTGGTGCAAGGCGATTGACAGGACTGTGTGCGAAGCTGGTATTTGTATTTATGTCAACAATATGTTATAACGGCAAGGAACTAAAATATATCAAGGATTTTAATGATATTGATACTCGTGATATTATTTGTTCGAAAACTTTTCCAGTTCATGAATGTGTTGTCAATCAGACTGTAGTAATTAGTGCGTCTGGTAATGCTCTCTTATACTCTCGTAAGATGTTGAAGTTTGACACTGGAGATCGGATTTTGTTGTATCGAAAGTTGGTTTGTACTACTGGTAATATGCATATAATTAGTCATTTAGAAGTGTCATTTAATCCGTAATAAATATTGTTTTGCCGTAATAATTAGGTCACGTCCTTATTTCTTTTATATTGTTACAGGATATGTTATCATATGTTGGTTTTTAGTAACATGGTTTTGCAAAGAAGGTAATTATTATTTTGTTGGTGGATATAGGTTGTTATAATATGATATTGTTGATAAAAATACAAATACCAGCTTCACACAAAGCCCTGCCAATCGCCTTACACCAAATACTGGGGAGCATGGAATCAGATATGTGTGTGACATTTGACGATGATATAACCGTTCGTGAAGGAATAAAGTTGGCCTGAAATTAAAATAAATAAAAAGGCGCATTAGAATGCTCGTTTTAAGGCGGAAATACACACTCTCCAGACAACTAAGAACAGATGCTGCAAAATAGTTTCTAAATTGGGAAATATGAAGAAACACCTTTAAACGACTTATATGGTATGCACTGAGTCGATTCATAATAATATATATTTAAAAAAATGGAAAAGTTAATACATGAAATACACAAATTAAAGTATGATTGCACCTATTACTACTTAAATAAAAAAAATTGACACAGGCATGTGAATGGTGTTTTATCTCTATATAACTATTCTGGTATAAAAATTCACCCCAAGAAATACACCATTCAGATGCCTGCTGTCAAATTTTTTTATTTAAGTAGTAATAGGTCCAATTATACTTAAATTTATGATTTCATGTATGTATGTGAACATGTTCCTATGAAAAGTTATTGTTTAGTAGTGGTGAACTAATATTCAGATATGCGCATTGGCCTAAAAAGATACTTCATTCAATACATGACAAGAAAAGTTCCGTTTTAATCGTGATTTATTTCAGTAATATACAGCATATCTTCGTAAGTGACAGTTAAGAGAAGGTAATTTCCCTTATTTTACTAACCACTCGGAAAGTATTACTTATAAATAGCGAATGTAGACTCCCGTAAGTCGTTTATTATAGAACAATAGTCACTAAAACAAATAGGGGAAAGGAGGGCAAGAGTACGCAGTCGGGTAAGAGTACGCAGGTATTTTTTTTTATGTTGGCATCACTGCAAGCTGAAGTCACTACGGTGTTTAGATGTGTATGTGCGACTTCTGCTTCAAGCTGCGTTATTATTACTGTGATGCATTTTGTCTGGAAGTTATCAGGTAAAAAGTGATTTACTGTAATTAGCATGTAAGTTTTTTTTTAACCAAGAATGTAAGGTTTTTGAAACCTTTAACATTCCTAACGTCGTATAAATTTAATTTCATAGTAAAGTACGTCATGTTCACAACATGGCGAGGTTAGCATCTCTCTGCGTGTAGTGTGCTAGCATCTGTTGACGAAGTAGTGAAAAGCTACGTCGGCGACTAAGATTGCGCACTGGGTTTGTAAATGTGTACTCTTAGCCACCCTAACTTATTGTTTCCATGACATGGAAATGAACTATTTTTCATGGGAGATTCATTACATTGTTGTTAATGTAGTGACACCAGCAATAGTAAATCATGCATATGTTTGTTCCTATTATCACTTTTTGTTATTTCAATGTACATTCACCCCATTTTCTTACAGATCCGATAACTTGAAGAATGGCTCCGTATAATCGGAAAAGTGAGAGGGTCATAACAACACAGGAAATTTGAGAAGAAGCAAAACGAAAAATTGATGCTGGTGATAGTAAAAGGAAAGTGGCCAGATACTTGAGAATCAAGGAGAGCACATTAAGGAAATGACTTAAAGCTGTAAGTTCAGTTTTCTAGGTGACCAGGGTTCAGTTCTATTTCAGTTTTTAGTTTAAGGCCTACAATATTGTTGTTTCTGTTTGTTGCAGGGGACGGTTCCAGTATCGCTTGGGCGCTTTAAAAAGGACTTGTCGGATGAAATAGAACAAGGACTGGCAAAGCATTGCAAATATCTGGACAACAGATTCTACGGCCTAACAAGAAAGCACATAATGAAGGTTGCTTTTGATTTTGCAGAGATGAACGGAGTTTCCAAAAGATTCAACCAAGAAAAAAAAAGTGGTGGGAAAAGATTGGTTAAAAGGGTTTTGCAAACGCCAAAAACTTTCTGTTCGGGCTCCAGAGTTGTGCAGTTTTGCGAGAGCGGTGGGTTTCAATAAAGTTCAAGTTTAAAGATTTTTTGATAACTTGAAGCATTGTCGTGTCGAAAAAAAGTTTCCTGCTCATAGGATATTCAATATGGATGGAACAGGGGTGTCCACAGTTCCCAGTAAAATGCCTTATATTATTAGCCCGAAAGGAAAAAAAAAAACCGTCTGCAAGGTGTCTAGCGCAGAAGGGGGGCAAACTGCCACATGAGCGCTACAGGTATTCTTGTCCCACCTTCCTTGATTTTCTCCAGAAAAAGGACCAACAATATGCTATATAAAGATGCTCCAACAGGCACTTTGCCTCTGATTAGTGACACAGGATACTTGAACTCAGATCTTTTTCTTGAATGGCTGAAACACTTTGCAATGTATGTCAAACCCTCAGAAGACGATCCGGTCCTCTTAATAGCAGACAACCATTCTACTCACTGTTCACTGAAAGCAGTTTTATTTTGCAGGGAAGATCACATAACATTTCTAACTATATCCCCCCTCATCTAGTCACCTCATCCAGCCTCTAGATAGAGGTTTTCTTGCACTACTGAAGACAGCGTATGCAGCTGAAGCAGAGAAGTGGCTAGTCCAAAACCCAGGAAAGGTGATAACTCTTTACCAAGTTGCAGGCATTTTCGGTGCTGCGTACAGTGGCACTGCAAGAGTTCAACTTGCTGAAAGAGCATTTAAAGCAACTGGAATAGAGCCATTTTATCCCGATATCATAAGTGAAGATATGTTTACTCCATTATTAGTCACTGCCCAAATTCCAGATGAACTTCATCCACCTGAAACTGTGTCTACTGAAGCTCAGAAGAACTCTTCTCCAAATGATTTGAATAACGAGAAAGAAGAAAGTGATTTGCCTTCTTCAGAACCCACGCCTTCTAGTAAAATACAAGTTCACATCCAGACAGTTCTGCCACTTCCACATCACAAGCGGCAAAGAAACAAAAACAACAGACCAGCTAAAAAATCTGAAATAATTACTTCCTCCCCATCCAAAAGTACGTTAGAATAAAAAGAAAAGGAAAAGCAAGAAACAGAGAAGGCAAAAGATTATCGAGTTTTACTAAAACAAAGACACGAAGCCGAGAAAAAGAATGAGAAAACAAAGAGACTTAAGTCAAACAAAAAAATCCAGTTCCCTCAAAAAGTCATGCCCAATAATCCGCTGAAATAACGATCTGTCCATCTTGTGAAGAATCGTATGAAGATGACTGGATACAGTGTGGAATATGCAAAGACTGGTGGCATGAGGGCTGTTCCAGTTATGAAGTGGTTGGACCTTTCGTGTGTGATTACTGTTGATGCGTACGCTTGTCCTCACTGATGCCGACTCTTACCCTCCTAGTCGGCCAAGATTACGCAGTTGACATTCTTTTATAAAATTTTTTTGACAATTTTGTGTTTTAAGAGTGTTTCCAAAAAAAAATTGAATGTTTTCTAAGTAAGTAAAGCATGTAATGTAAAATTTTGAAGTCTGTGTAATTTAAATTACGGCCATAAAAAATTAAAATATTCTACTTCCGTACTCTTACACTCCTTTCCCCCACACCCCACAGACACTTAGGTAAAGTTGTAATTAATCTCTTGATGATGTATACTATTTAACAGAAGAGAATAAAATTAACAATAAGTCAGCAAATGGGACATTATATACAAGTCTTACGGTGTGAGAATTTTCCACATAGTATATTTCAACAGTGGAAACGATTACCAATTTAGTAAAAAAATGTGTGTGTGTGTGTGTATATATATATATATATATATATATATATATATATATATATATATATATATATATTCACGCGCACACACACGCGCGCGCGCACTCGCACGATAAACCTAAATAAGCGTCGCATGTTCGGTCTATAATACTGTTCAATAATTATTTACGGTTCAAGCATATCTAATGCAGCAGTACATATTGATCAGTGAAAATTAAAGAATTAAAACCAAAGAAATGCGATTTATTACTCCTGAAATCTATAATCTGTTATGAATGTTATGGTTTTCATTTCCAAGTATTTAGTTCTGTATGCGTGAGAATTATATTTTCGAACCTCTTGCTTTTTTATTCTTCTGGGTTTCTGCAGCTATCACCTTTCTGCAGAACATACTTTTACTCAGCGTAGTGAACGTAACGTAACGTGTTCTACGACGTTAACTACGACAATGAGAACTGGAGGCAGAACTGTAGATGATAGCACTTGATATAAAGAAAATCATAACAAATATCAAAACCAAAAGTGATACTATCTGCATTTTTGTAGGTAGTTTCCTGAGCAAGCATGAGGTACATTGTCTGCCCGTAGAGCTGTAGTAGAGGAAGTAGGCACAGTTTCGATCATACCTAAGGAATTTACGTCCTCAAATAGGAAATGAAACATGGATTGACTCCATTAAGTTTACTAAATTATGGGTCACTCGACAAAGAAAATACAAAACTGTGGGGATAATTGTTACTCTGGCCTCCACAGAAGTATCTAAATATAGCAAATTCCTTTTCTTCTGAGCCAACAAAGTGACAAAATAATTAAGAAAAGAAGATACTTTCTCGCTTCCCTTTTTGGTCACATACAGTAGTGTAAAAGTAACACGCCCAGTTTAACAACATAGTGATGAACATGCACAGTCATGTGTTACTTCATATACGTCATTAGTTTCGATGTTTGGGCACGGGAGTTCCTTGCAGTAATATGTGGTAATGGCTGTGTTTTTTTTAAGGAGTTGCTCCTGACACGTTTGTCTCACCTTATCGTGCAACCACAAAATGTTTGCTGCGTTTTCAAGTGCACTGCATATCATAATTCTAGTGTATTTCCATTTTGCTTTAATATGGTCACTAACCAGTTTGCTTCTATTTGTTAAATTCTTGTGATAGTGATTTAAAATAAAGCTCATATGATAGCTCAATGTATGTTAAATTGTGTATTATACAACGAAATGTCCAATTCTCGTAGGATTCTTTAAGGTAAAGATAATTTTCCTTCTACACATTTAACATATTTTCATGTTTAACCTGTCAGGAATGTAAACACTGTCAGTTTTATTATAAATATAACGGCTGTGCCTACATGCTGTTGCAATGTGATCAGGCCTTAGGTGGACGCCTCCCTGATCATACTTTCAAACATGGAACCAGGAAACGAGCGAGATCGTAACAACACATCACGATAAGTGAGCTGCAGAAACCCCCTCCACCGGCGAGTAAACGCGACCGATATATGCCAGTTCCTGTTTGGGCGCGGGGTCCTTTCTCATCCGGCCAGCAATGGCACTAATTTCCTTAGGCGCAGGATCCTTTTGAGTATGTGAATCACCGCTCCGATTTCCCTTGACAGGCGCGGGCTTGGCAGCTGGCTTATCTACCATGTTAAAATCTGAAAACGCGGCAAGACACGTAATACTAGAGTCTTGTACGCGCTTGGCAGAAATATTCTAAGTCCATTACCTTGAAAACGAAATCACCCATAAAATCTGAACCATGAGATAAGTGAATATTCGTCGAACTTTTTTATCACTCTTCCTCACGTGTGTTTTTCTTTTTTGTATTATCTATGGGATTTAGCCTGTAAAGGTTATAACTTGTTCGTGAAGTTTATAAAGGTTGTAACTTGTTGGTGTATTTCATTTCGCCCCGTGTCATTAGAGAAGACACATCAATAATGGTTCCTCGACATACTCGCATGTCTAGGTATTATCCTAAGAAGGTATACCGAAATATTTTGTCTTTTATTAAGGATGCCAATAAGGATGATAGGCCTTGGACTGTTAAGATTGTTGATGTAGAAAAGAGTTATATTTGTTGTCGTTTTTGTACCGTTATGGTCTGCAAGGAATAACCGCGAAAGCAGGTAGTGGTTTGTTGGAAATGCGTTTCTTTAGGAAGTCGCATACTCAAAAGCCTGCGCCTAAGGAAATTATTGACAATGACCCTCGTGATATAATATATTGGAAGACTTTTCCAGTTCATGAAGGGAAGGCCGATAATACTGCTGTTATCAGCGTATTTGGCAACGCTTCCATGTGTTCGCGCAAGAAGATTAACTTTGAACTTGGTGATCAGATTTGGTTGTATCGCAAGCTGGTTGATACTACTGGAGACATGCACATTCATGGTCATGCTGAATTGTATTTTAATCCATAATAAATATTTTTTGCCGTAATAATCGGTTTATGTTTTGTTATTGCATCTGTTCCTTTTTTGCTAATTGGCCCATAGATAACATTTATTCGTAGTAGGATGTTGGTGGTATTATAAAGTATATATCGTTTGTGTCATAAAGGAAGCCTGACTTACTTACCTGCCAATACCCTTGCATCAAACGAACCAGAGAAATGAATTTGTACCTGCACCAATAAATACACACATACGTGACTCACAGTTGACAGTGAAATTACAGTTCATGAAGGGAACTTATTAGGAGGAATACACCCTTGCGGTGTATTAAGGTTGTAGTTTGATAGTTGATTTCTGATCCAATCTACATGATATCAATTCTGTTTTTCGGTTGTTATTTGTGATGACTGTAACATTATTATTCTTGCTTCATATTTGCATTTCTTTGTCATATTGGGATACTGGCATTGCTGTTTGTTTGACTGAATTCGGTTCAGTGGTTCCGATTTTATAATATTCCTGAATATAAGGAAGTAACTATGAGCTTTGTTGTTTATATAAATTGACATGGCTGAACGTCTTTGCAAAACATTCCGTTTATTGTATTGAAACAAGACGTTTCTTCTCGATTGCATAATAAATTCTCTTTGAGTTCATACGCAAGATGGCTGTCGCATGTAACAGGATCTGCCGGGCAATCTAGTTCGTAAAATAATAGTTCGCCTGGAACAGTTTGTATAATCCCAGAATGTATAATTCTACTCAAAATTCCGCATGGTTTAAAATTTCACGTGTAAACAATAACAATAACAGATGAAAAAATTGCTTTTCCCGCCCAGTACCATACACAAAATCGGCCTTACATGTACGAACGTTAAAATGACTGAGCCATTTAACAATATTTGCTTATAAACTGTGCGTGAAATCTTATCACACCCTAAAAATCCTCATGGTGTTACATTCTCAATGCGCGGAGAATCAACGAATGCATGTATTAATAGGAGCTGTCCATAAATTCTATCAATTTAGAAAGTAGTTACATTTGAGGCCAGGTAATTTATTCAAAACTTACGTAAAGTCTCCTATCTTATTAAATACTGCCAGCCCAAAAGAAAACTTTGACGACTTTTATAAAACTTGGAATGTGGTTTTTCATATTATCAGGATGTAAAAGAAAATAAATTTATACCAAAATTTTTCAGAGGCACTCTCAGTAATGAATGACACAATCTCATTTATTAGCAATATCTAACAGAAAAAATTTGAATAACGAATACCTAAATGACACAGCACATTAAAGCGCCTTAATTTGCTTAAAAATATGTTGAATCAAATCATTTATATTAACGTACTCGACGTCAAAATAAACGTATGAAAACGTGATCGTAAGTTCGTAAGGAATACCTGGCAATATTGAACGTCTCTTTCAAACGAATGAAATCACAATAAAATTTACTGATGCGAATTTATATTGAACAGTTTTGTGTGGTCACCAGTAGTCATGGCTGGCAGGCGACGTGCGAGAGCGCATGATAGCGCGACCTCGGCGAGCCAGCCCGGCTGTTTTGAAAACACTCCCGCCAGGGAAAGGTATTGAGGCCGGGGGTCAGCCCTATATAAGTCTGGGGCGATGGCGACTCGTGACCATCTTGAATCCAGACGCCAGAAGGACGACTCCCGGAGAGGACCACTAGACCCGTGGTCCCCCTTCGACTCCAGAATACTGCCACCGTCGAGGAGGTCTGCCCGAAGTCGACGACGCTATTAACAGGGTAAATGTATCTCCTGTAGGGCGCCCTAGGTTGCAATGTATTAGGGATACTCGTGTCGTTAATTCAGACTCCACCAGAGTCAAGGAGCACCTCAGTGGACTAGATATTAACTTTAGTACGGATTAGGACCACAGTCGTTAAAGCTACAACTAATTGCAAAGTAACGCCATTAAGCGATCCTTGTGAGATTTGTAGTAGATGTTGAATATTGAATAAAAGTAGTATTTCGTATATTGGAGTGTTCTATACACCTGACTACCTTGATACCCCTAATTAATGTGTGACCTGATCCCCACACGACAGGCCACAGCAAATGGTGTAGACTAGGGTTTTCCCATTCTAGTTATTAACCTTATACAGAGCAATAATTAGAAACGCGTACTACCTCCTACCAACTTTCAGGGTTGTATTACCTGCAAAAAATCGTGCAGGTAAAGGAATTCAATTCTGACATAGCGAACAGCAGAGGCAATAGAGTTTTATATCTCCCATTTCGAATCATTGCATAGTATTTCGCTTAAAAACAGAAAACTCCTCACATTCCCCACCACCCAGGGTTTCCCCCCTACCTGAAAGCTTTCAAGCCAGTCCAGTTCGATAACCTGGCCAGCATTATAGTAAACAGTAGTGACACTGTGAACTTGTCAAACTCGTTCAAAGCCACGAGGTGTTGCGCTAGTCGGCGAATTTCGGCCACGCAAGCGAGCGCGGGCAGAAAGAGCCGCGTTGCACTTTCCTTGTCAGGGCAAGACGCCCATTGTAGTGTGTGTGTGTGTGTGTGTGTGTGTGTGTGTGTGTGTGTGTGTGTGTGTGTGTGTGTGCGCGCGTGCGTGCGTGCGTGCGTGCGTGCGTGTGTGTGCGCGCGCGTGCGTGCGCGTGCGCGCGCGTGTGCGTGCGTGTGCGCGCGCGCGCGCGTGTGCGTGCGTGCGTGCGTGCGTGCGCGTGCGTGCGTGCGTGCGTGCGTGCGTGCGTGCGTGCTTTCGGTTGCTTGAGAGTAATGCATGTTAAATCACGGCCGCCCTGCGAACCGTTTTGAAATTTGCCAAACGCAAATTTTTCCACGAGGGTTTGCGCAGTGTGGAAATAAATTCTAAAACAGCTTTTGTGTGTGCATGTTAGCAATTAAGGCTAAACCATACAAACAATTACTGCTATGAAGTCATGAGTAAAACACAGAAATCTGCGTACAAAGCAATCAGAAAATTTGTAAAACATGCAACACTTGACTTAAGCGATGTCAAGCGCGCATTAGAGGCCAAACAAACAAAACAGCCCGAGTTACACATAGGGAATGCTGATTTTATCGCATTTGAACACACGCCACCCACGCAAAAAGATGCCGCACTTGATTATTCATTTTAAGACACAAGCGAATACACCATACACGGACCCAGTAAAAGTAGTTATCTGCGACCCAGGCCATTAAAATCACCTCAGGCAACTGAGCCATTTCTAATCTCTATCCCCAGTAGACACACTACAACCACAGAACATGAATACACCAACATTATGACAACTCAGAACACCAATATGTGAATGATACAGACGTGCTGCCACAATTGCCACCACCTTCTAACACACAACAGCCAACGCATATAATTATCAAGTAGCAAGAATCCATTCCCATATTTACAGGGGAAATTAAGGAAGATATTCAGGAATTTCTGGAAACCCACAACATAGCAAGCGAAATAAATGGGTCTTCAGAAATTGAAAAACGCAGATGCATAGTATTTTACTTGCAAGGCACCGCTAAACGGGCATATGAAATTTTGTATTACACTCATCATGGCAGCGTATAGAGACAAAACTAAAATCCATTTTCACACCTATTGATGAAATCGAAAAGTACGCAAATTTGCTCTGCGGCACGAAACAAAAACCAGGGCAAAGTTCCCAGTTCTATGCGGATAATCTAAAATTTTATAAGAATTAATGCAAGCCTAAATATCATATTGATATATTTTTTACCCAACATAGCAGACTAGATAACACCACTATAAAACAACACACTCGAACAACTGCTCCAGAACTTGAAAAATGTTGAGTTAGGAATACATATATATGATCAAATCATGGACAGCCGGAACAAAATCACAGAAAACACCACACCGCAGACCGAGTTCAAGACATTGAAATGTCAGGTAGCCACACTAACACAAGAGTTGAACCGAAAGAACACTGACACGTCCCTACAAAATGACTCTCCAACACACCTAACCGCATTCCACCAACAACACTGACACACCACCCACAGAATAATGCCAATTTACGTCAGGCGGGAACCGAACACGCAACCTAACCGGACTTACAGAGGGACATATTACGGAAACCCGCCTTACCACAACAAATTTCTGTACACACACAACAGGCAGGCAGGTCCCTTTAAGGGCTAAAGGTGGAAAAGAACAACACCCGCGGAATGATTCTAGCAAAAAACATTTCCAGGAAAGAAATAGACAGGCAGGGCCCTTCAGAGACGGACGTCAAATTCAGGACCGCCAGCGAGGCGAAACACGCCGGGACAGCCAGGAGAAAAGACCCGTCTCACCCGACGTGAAAGTTTCGTGTATTATGGATTATTATTTGCGAAACGTGTACCAAATCGTTCGTACGCCGAAATCGTGTATTTCAAAGCCAAACGCGAGAACTTGTTCAGGTTAGCCAGGTAAACACGACGCCGGTTCCAACGCCTCACTTAGATCACCTTACTAAAGCGGCGGCCCCTGACCGGTAGACAACAACGAAGAAATGTTTGACGTTGCAAAAATGTGACGTCCAAAGCTCGCGCGCGGCCTTGGTCGGCCCGCGATCGGAAATGTCTCCACGTGCTCTTTGTGTTTATACACAAGTCATCGAGCAGGCAATTGCCCATTGTTCCCCAATAGAAATGCGGTATTTCATACAGACATTGCAGCGCGTTTTCGTAAGTTTAAACATTGCTTCGGGATTTGCGAAACCAAAATTAAGTTACTGCGTGCGGGAATGGACAGGTCTTTAAACACAAACAAGGAATCGGTTTGCAGTGATGTAAAGTGTTAGTGCAAAATGAGCCAACGACCTTATTTATATGCTGTTCACGGTAAAGTGAGCACTTTTTAAGGCCCTGCTAAATTTTTCCTTTCAATTAATTTCTACCGTTCCGCTACTTTTTAATGAAAACATTGCAATATGACTAATAAACACATTATATACATTTCATCACTCTCAAAAGTTAACGTCTGAGGCTGCAATAAAGTATATTTATTAGGGGCTAATGCCTTTAGTAAGGGCCTTAAAAAGTGCTCACTTTATCGTGAACAGTCTATAAAAACAATAAACAAACGAGCAAACATCTGTCGCCAAGGACGAGTGCCGCGCTGAGTATGTGAAGATATCAACACTGCGCGTCCTTGTCCAGCTTGGCGGGAAAATCTATAACGCCTTATTGGACACAGGATGCTCTCGCTCCTGTAAGGCGACTACACTAATAAATAAAGAAAAAAACACCAGTTAATGAAATATTTTCATTAGTAGGCGCCACTGAGGATATTGAATTGCCTCAATTTCAACAAAAGTCAATATAAACACACACGGCCATAATTTCTGTCGAGAGTTCTTATTGATTGAAACCTAAAGTTATAAATTATTCTTGGAGTTGACTTTATTAAACGTTATGAATTCTTTCTAGTGTTAACAAAGGATATAATGTTCGTTTTTTTTTTTTTTTTTTTTTTTTTCAAATAGTGATAAAATATTTGAAATACCAATTCAATTGAATATTATCATAATAACTGCATTGAGTATAATATTAATAAAATAACTACCACAGAGGATAATACGCCAAACGAAGCACTAGGAAACATCAATCCTCAATTACAACCAAATAAAATAAAGGAAATGAAAAAGTATTAGAACATTACAAATACGGGTTTGCAAGTTCAAAACACGAACTCGTGGAAACCAACGCATGCAAAATAAAACTAGAGTTAACTACGGACAAGCCAATTCATATGCGTCCATATAGGATGAATCAAAAGCTGCGTGAGAGGTATTAGCGTAGACTCGGCAAATGCTAGATTCGCAAATAATAACTCCTTCAGAATCACCTTGCACCACGCCGAATCTAGTTAAACCTAAAGGACAGGGGGGAATTAGGTTCTTCACGGACTTCCGATTATTGAATCAGCACCTAAAGAAGGTACAATATCCTATACCTAGAATGGAAAATATAATCACTGCCCTACAGAACTCTACTTATATAACGTCTATAGATATGTTGAGCGGATTCTATGAGATACCAGTACGCAAGGAAGATAGAGAAAAAGTCGCATTTAGTGTGGACGGAATAGGCTTACACGAATACGCCCGTATGCGTATGAGCTTGTTACGAGCCCTAATTATTTTCAAAATCTTGTAGACATAATGCCCGGACCTCTGCGATGGAACACCGGGGTAACATACATAGACGACATATTCACAATCGGCAATACTTTCAAGGAACTTGTAGAGCACATTACAAAGATCACGTAACAGTTAAGAAAATTCAACGTAAAATTAATAGCAAAAAATGCAATTTCGCACAACACGAGATCATGATCCTCGGACACTACATAACGCTGAAGGGTATTCAAACCGATCCAGAGATAATAGCTACAATACAACAAATGGCTCCGCCTAAAAATGTTAGACAGCTTCGGACGTTTCTTGGCCTCACTTCCTACTTAAGGTGGTCTATTCTCAACTGTGTACAAATAGCTGCACCATTAACATAACGAAAGACACCATTCCGTTTAAATGGTCCGGCAAAGAGCAACAGGAATTCAAAAAAACTGAAAACAGCATTAACTAACCCACCTATTTTGGCAAAATTCGACGAAACACGGGAAACAATACTCGGTGTCCGATGCATCCCAAACAGCAATAGGCGCTGTAGTTTTGTAAGAAAATCCTACTACCAAAGAATGCCCCATAATTTCCTTCGCGCCCAAGAAACTGTCATTAAATGAAAAAAAAAAAAAAAAAAAGGTCGGCAACGGAACATGAACTATCAGCAGTCAAGTATTTTGTTATACATTTAAAACAATACCTGTGTGGACGCAAATTCGTGATCGAAACGATCATGGAGTTTACGATACTTAGTCAATAGCTGAACACAATGTGCGCATCCAGAATACGCTAACCGAATACTATTTTGAAGCCAGAATAATAAAAGGAAAATTGAACATGCTCACAGATGCCATGAGCCGCATTCCCACAGTAGGAGAAGCTGACACTACTAACATTACTGATAAAAATACATCATATTAAGTAAAATGTAATTTCTTACAGTATGGAAAATTTCACAAAGCATTAGCTGAATCACTTCTCCAAGACCCTAAGAAAGATAATGCAATAAAGAACTCCATTTCAAAATATATCACAAACAATTTTACTGAGATAAAAAAATTAATCAAAAAACGATCTCACCACGGACAAAGCTCGCATGGTTAAAATGATCATTAACGAAGAGTACCTGCCTCTTCAGGCGATTGCAAAAATGATCACTACGATTTATAATGTAAATGTAGCAATAATTATGCAAAACAATGTCAATAAAATCTACTCTACCTGTCTTGAACCCCAATTTAAGTGTTGTATACTAATTACGTATGACAATAAAGTAAAAGTATCCTATGTACCAGTTTATATTCATGAACAAGAATATATTAAAGTCGACGACTCTCACCTATTCCTAGCTCCCATTATTGACCAGGCAACGTCACCATTTCTCGTGGAGTACGCTAATGACCCCCACATACAGCAATTAAAAATAGCTTTAACTGATCCAGAGAATGCTACCCCCAAATAGCGATGTCACGCCAGACGATACGCTATCTCCGGGAATGGAGAAATTTAAATGAAACATCACACTCTTTCAGGGGAAAGAAAACACTCTCGTACCGAAATATCATGTTCCCGAGATGATTACAGCACATCACGACGCTCTCCTAGGCGGGGGATAATTCAGTCAGTTCCAAACACTTGAGAAAATTAAAACAGCTTATTATTGGGATACGATGAATAAAGACGTAAAGGATTAAATAAAGAACTGCCCTGTTTTCTAATGCATAAAAGTACCTAATCAAAAACCAATTTGCCAGACGACGCCTATACCGCTCCCACGTCTTCTCCACTTGTTGGACCTTGATGCTAAAGGCCCATTGCAGTCGTCAGTATGCGGCAACAAATACGTACTTGTTATGACAGAATTTGCCATCCATTATGCTGTTGACCGCCCTGCGAAAACGATTGACGCAATAACCTGTGCAAATCTCGTCTAAGGCATCATTATCCAGTTTGGTTGCCCAAAATCCATCCTTACAGTTAGAGGTACATTCTTTAATAATGAAATTATTACAGAACTCCTTCATAAATTACAAATAAAAAAACTCCAGACCCCTGCGTACAACCCTGCATGCAATGGTTTGAAGGAACAAGTTAACAAAATTCTTTCCCAACATTTAACTTCTTGTGCAAGCGACGATCCCGCACACTGGGACGAGTATGTATCGTACATTTTATTTAATGGCAATACCATCGTAAACAGCAGTACTAATTTCACATAAACCAGGTGAACAGCTACCTTGCAACCAGCACAGCATACAGCTTCGGCAGCAACATTCGTCTCCATACAGCATCCGACACCATGACTGCTGTCGCCAATAGAAGAGCTACTGCCTTGTTCGACTAAAATATGATGAAACCAATGGCACAATAGTCCGAAGAAAAGCGCACTACAATATTACAAACGAGCTCTGTATCTATTAAAGAACTGAAACTGATGTGTAAATTCAGTGCAAAGTGTATCCCCCCCCCCTCCAACAGCTTTTTCTTTTGTTGCAGTTGCAGTGTATGAGCACGTAGCCGGCGTTCCAGGCCATGGGCGGCCAAGGTTAAAAGTGTTGCCACCAACAGCAGTTCTTTTTATTAGTGCTTTCTATTTACTTAAGAGTAGCCATTTTGAGGCAACACAGTTATATTTGGCAGAAGACATCTCATTCTATTCTATTAACGATACGTTAAATTAGGAGCGGAAAATTTCACATGCGAACTTGCCGACTTATATGTCCAGTCAAAGTAACCTAATACATAACTCTGTGTTCTGAGTTATGTCCCAGGTTCGTCCATTATTGTGGCTTTACTGGTAGCCATAGGATCGCTTTATTATAAGCTAGTCAAAAAATATATTGTGTTGGAGAAAGCTGTCTAGTCATGCATGAACAAAGATTTGTGATAAAAGCTCTTGTGATAAGTGTTTATTACATTTCAGAATAAACGAACATTCTGAGAGTAAGAATAAGAAATTAAGTAGCATATAATAATATTATTTTGAAAGTTGAAGCTAATAACTTCAAATTAGCGACGTGGCACGCAGTTAGTAAATTATAATTGCTTATAGAAAAGCAAAATATAGGAGTAGACTGAATGTAATTATAAGCAATTAAACAGGCAGTGATTATTTTGAACAATAAAGAAAAGAATATCAATACGCAATGTGCCCCTGGTGGCACATGAGACTTGCGCAAACAATTTTTCACATACGCCACGCCACGAACGTGCTCGCTGCGACAATATGGTATTCTTTCAGATCCCCAAGTTACTGAACCCATTTGCGCAATAACAGTCTTCATTGGTAACAATACAGTACGCCAGAAGTCAGGACTGCTACAGTTTAGTTCACGATTGGAGCTCTAGAGAGCAACTCTGGCAGAAAATCCGTACGGCGATCACGCCATATTGATCATAGTGAAATATAATTTAGATGTCAGGGCCGTTGTATATATGTGAATAAAATTGTTTATTTCAGTTATCCGCAACTAAGCATGGAAATTACCATGTTAATATAAGAGACCAATTTTTCATACAATTTGTTTACGTTAAGAAATATTGCCATTTAAATTTCATTCTTAAGGAAAAATAATGTGTAAAATCATGATTTAACGGAATTCTACAGTTTCAAGTAATATGTATAGAATAATTTGTTCATCTCACATGGCATCTCACATCTTACATTTATGTAATTCATAAAATCGTGCACGTAATTTTCCTAATTCCCAAATACCTTAAGCGGTCGCAGCCGGTGGATTTTCTTTGCATAATACAATTTAATGAGGTAAATTACATAATCCTCGGAGCCTCCTTCAAATCCCAGTATTACGCGAAACCATAGCGGCCTAATATAATTGTGTCGGCACACACATTATAAAAGTATTAAATACCCTATCTCACAGATGAAATCATACTTGTATGTATATACGTTTTATTATAACAATGGTACAAGGTATCACTTCGTCACAACATTAGACGTAAACGAAATGCATAAAATGTATAAGGTTTTTCTCTTCATATTTTCGAAGTAGCATATATAAGTACGACATAACATGCAACTAGCTGTCTATGAAATGCTTTAAAGTAACATATTCTATAGTACATTATATATTTTTCAAAGTACATCATAATGTAGAACTAACTGAAAATGCAATGCAAAAATTTTTAATATTCTTTTATTAAATCTGCAAAGTAAAAATTTTATTGCTCATGTTATTAGTACGTCATAATGTACCACTATGTGCATAATTTTATTCTAGTCATAATAAGGAAGGTAACAATTTTTAATGCACCTCACTAGCGGTAAATTAATGTTTTTTTTTTACCGTGCTCTCACATATACAGTAAACGATATCTCTAATCGCACGATTAACAGCGCCCAAGGGAGAACGTCAAATAAGTGTGCAATGGACACTCTATAGTAAAACTCTGATGGCTGCTGTGCACAAGAGATACCTCTTCCGGTGGCAATACTCAACCCCATACGGATGGCACATGGGCCAACCCTTTTGCTGCTGAGCCGCCCAACTCTTCATCGATACGGCCTCACTCAATACCTTCCCAATCTTCAGATGGTCCTATACTGTCATGCGAGGATGCATGAATTTCGTGGAAACGGGGCGTCATATTGTGGTAGCCAGGGCTGGCAGGCGACGTGCGAGAGCGCATGATGGCGCGACCTCGGCGAGCCAGCCCGGCTGTTTTGAAAACACTCCCGCCAGGGAAAGGTATTGAGGCCGGGGGTCGGCCCTATATAAGTCTGGGGCGATGGCGACTCGTGACCATCTTGAATCCAGACGCCAGAAGGACGACTCCCGGAGAGGACCACTAGACCCGTGGTCCCCCTTCGACTCCAGAATACTGCCACAGTCGAGGAGGTCTGCCCGAAGTCGACGACGCTATTAACAGGGTAAATGTATCTCCTGTAGGGCGCCCTAGGTTGCAATGTATTAGGGATACTCGTGTCATTAATTCAGACTCCATCAGAGTCAAGGAGCACCTCAGTGGACTAGATATTAATTTTAGTACGGACTAGGACCACAATCGTTAAAGCTATAACTAATTGTGAAGTAACGCCATTAAGCGATCCTTGTGAGATTTGTAGTAGATGTTGAATATTGAATAAAAGTAGTATTTCGTATATTGGAATGTTCTATCCACCTGACTACCTTGATACCCCTAATTAATGCGTGATCTGATCCCCTCAGGACAGGCCACAGCAAGTTGGAAAAATTAACGTGTACTTACTATATGATGGAATTAACGTTCAAAGCAGAAATTAATTCATGAAACACTTTTTATTTCGAAGAAACAACTGGGTAGAAATGCTGGTGATGAATCCAGCGTTACTCCATATCCGTTTCAAACTCACTTTGCAATATTATTATGTATACCTAAGAGTTGAAACGACTACCCATAACATAGGGTATAATTGTGCGAATGGAAACTATAACTACCTACGAGACGCCCGATATTGCAAAATATATTTTGCATGAAAAAACTGCCAATTTGGCTTTAACACTAAAGCTCAAAATTAAAATTAAATTGTTTCCATGTACACCAGGTAAACTAATTATTCAGTGATAAGCAATTAAACCACAACAGTAAGCTTGTTACCGCACTATAATTATGATATTTTGAACACTACATTTCAAGTGATAATGTAATGCTTCATTTTATTCGTGTGTTTAAAACCTTCTAGTGTAAAATTTGTTGGGTCAGAATTCCACTTTTGCAACATGGACACACAGAAATACTAATTCTTATTGCTTAAGGGCAGTTCAGGAAACATCTATGTCAGATTATTTGCTGAGCTGAGTTAGTGCCGAGAAAGTATGTGTCTAATTTAATTTATTTTCAGGATATATTCTGAGAATGTATGAATTAGCTAAAGTGATTTAATTGTGAAAGTGCGTTTAATTCAACTGTTGCAGGCAAACTATATGGATGTTATCATCACAAGACTCCTCACTCAAACAGATAACCCAGCTCTCTCCAATCAGGTATTTACTGAAACAATGTCTTATAAAATGGAAAATTAAAGGACTCTACACTGCCAAAATCTGCAAAATGTAAGACGTGCTGTAAATGTTTTCAAGCAATGCAGGAAATAACTTTATCTTTAGAATGAAAAGTATAAATAATGCACTACAGTTATATTTGTTACAGGAAGTTGCCAACTATTAAGGCTGTTCTACTAAAGAAACAGATTTCTTTTCTGCAAGAAATTATATTCATAGTTTACGTATAACAAAAGAAACGTAATGCTATTGTACGCCAGTGTACCATTTTCACAATTTCTGGAGGGTGTTACCAAACATTTTAATGACTGCACCAATTTTAATGGTAATCTTGAATTGTCGTGGGTACAAATATTATCTTTCTATAGTCATGAATGTTTCCAAGTGCACTAACCTTACGTAGTTTCTATATAACTGAAACATCGAAGTTAGAAACTTTTGGCCATTTTGCATGTATGAAATATTATGTATGTGTGGCTATGTATAATATATATGATGGTCCGCCTAACGTGGACACTCCCAAAATTTCCGAAACGGTTGCAGATCACGAAATGCGGTTTTCGCTAAATGAAATTATGTACGGGGGCAATTAATTTGTAGCATAGTGACTATTCGTAACACGTGTATGGACAGAAATAATTAAACCAAATACGACTTTTCCCCAGGAAACATACATTTATTTAAACGGCATCTGAAAGTATGTGGAAAGAAGGATTCAGTGATATACACATGCAATGGAAAGCAATAGAGAAACGCCAAGAAATAATGTGAAAATTTGATTAAGAAGGGTGGGCCGTTAGCATGGGGCAGTGGACCTGTACTCACGGCTGTAAGCAAGCAACACGCGCCGTGACTCATCCTGGTGGGACCACTTCCTAATAGCAGTGCAGCACCAGTCCCTGTAATCTGTTATGGTTAGTGGTATTGAAGTGTGTGGCTGTACGTACGCAATGAAGTTCACGAATGAGGGAAGACTAGACGCTGTACTTATTTACGGTGAGTGTGGCAGAAATACCAAGCAAGTCGTCCAAATGTATGTTAATAGGAGGCCCATCTCACGGCAAACGATACGACGAACGTGCACACCTCTCTTGTCACGAGGTGATTGGAATTACACAACACGAGTGCGACGAAAGACTGCTACGGGCGAGACGCATCAACACGATGTGTTGGCACGTGTAGATGCAAATCCCCACATGGGTACGCGAGAACTTTCCAGGTTCGCTACACCGACGTTTAGTTGTGTTTGGTGGCACTATATGAAGCAGGGGACGGGGGTAGAAACGAAGACAAAACGTTTCTGTGCAACTGCATAACTCTGGCTGTCCTGCAGATATTGTAAATAAATATTTTAATGGGTAATATAAATATGTGAATACAGTAGTCTAGATTTGATTTGATAAGAAAAGGTTAGGGTAAATACATTAAGGTGCGAGCTGTGTGACTCTGTATCAATTAATGCCTTTAATAAATTTGGTCAGTCACAATCTGTTTTCCAAATTTTACATGTGTGGTAATTGTTATGGGCACAGATGGCACTAGTTGACAGCACAACAAAACAGACATTGCAGCCATTACAGCTTCTAATTGGAAAACAACTTCATACTGGCAACTGTTCGAAATGCGCTCCTTTAACTTCGCAGTAGATGTAGTGGTGCATTAAAGACTGACATACCCTTCTAATGACACCTGTTGTGTCTCGTACCTTATCGCAGGCAGCCATGATCATTGGTAACAAGTCCTCTTCGTATTCAGTGGATGTCTCGTATACCAACGGCTTGACGAATCTACACAGATAAAAGTCTAATAGGGTAACGTCTGGTGAGTGGAGTGGCCATACAACAGGCTTGCCATGCCTAGAGATCGGGATATCTGCGTTCACGAGTTCACACACAACTTTCGTGAAATAGGGCGAGGTGCCGTCGCTTTGTAGCCACACCCGTTGTCTGGCAGTGAGCGGAACATCCTCCAGTAAGTATGGCAATGCCAACTGAAGAAAATACCAACACCGGAAGTCGGTAAAACAGCTTGGCAGCAAGTACGACCCAATAATACTGCCACCAAGTATTCCAGCCCGATGTTGTACGAATATCGATGCTGGTAGCCCCTCATTGCAGTTGCATGTCGCTTAGTCTCCCCAGATGTAGATTTTATGGCTATTAAAACACCTATCTTGTGTCAATGTGGTTTCGTCTAAGAATATAACAATAACAGGAAAATCAGGAACAGTTTCACACTGATGCAGGAACCACTGGAAAAAATCTCGACGAGAGTCGTAATCCGCAGGCTGTAATGCTCGCACCTGTCGCACACTGTACGGTCGCAGCAGCTGTTCATGTACCACACGCCATACTGTAGCATTCGACGCATCAATTGCACGTGCGATAGCATGGCTGCTAGTAAAAGGGTTTTCCTCTGCAATCTCCAAGACTGCCTCTTCCAAACTTAAGGGTCGAACTGTACCGGCATTCAGGGGTTCGGAAGCGTAATAAGAAAAACTCACCAGAACCAAACGCCGCCAAATACCGACACAAACCAAAAGCCGAACGAACATAAAATTGTCTGTGGACCTGGTTGTGACCAGCATGTACACTTACCAAAATTTAATCAGTAGTATGCAAGCTGAACTTATAATTAGTTTCCACGATCTGAACAAAATACCAATAGTGAATTTATATTGATTGGTCATATTCCAGGTTTCAAAGTTGCGTATGGATTAAGCAAATAAAAAAATATAGAAAAGTGATTTAACTCATCTCTTTTACTTGCAAAGATGCTATGTAGTATCTCAAGAGTATAGCAAATAAATTACAACCGTTCGTTTATATGTTTTCAAAAAAAAATTTTTTTAAGTATGAGGTTGAGTTAACTGAAACAAGAAAATCGGGGCATAACACATATTTTTCTCTTTTCAAATTATCCTTCAACATCTTTAACAAATATAACAAAAATAATCTCTGAAACAAATTTAACGATATATAACAAGTAACTAAAAGGTTTCCTTTTCACAATCTTTATAAATATTTTCTTTTATATTATTTAAATTATTACTTTAGTTCACAAAACATTCACAAATATTTATCTAGAAATTATTCATTTTTAATAAGTATTTTTTTTTATAATTGGGGATTCCCTTTGTTGCAACAAGCAAAAACTAAAACTGACTTATAATTTCGGCCAAATAAAATTTTAAGGGATAAAAATGGCAACTCGACTTGTAAAAAAGGTCACGAAATTACATACTACAATAAAGAAAATTTATAAGTTCATATTTTGAGGTTTTGGTGCGACAGTCCTGAATGGATAGCTCCGAATTACTGAGTTACAACTTCATTAAACAAACATGCTTGTGGCTACATGCAATTAAAAAAAAAACTCATGGCCTGGAGATGCGCCGAAGAAATCACTCTGCCGAAGACGGCATTTTCCGAAGAGTACATAAGTTAATACGAATCCATAATGCAGGCTGGGATGCCTGAGCCAAACCCCAAGCCAGGACCAGAAGTGGTCGTACAAACTCAGGCCATCACAATTTTCAAAGGTGAAGAGTCGGGTCGGTAAGTTGAACCGCTACATAAAGATAAAAACACACAAAACATTAGCTGCGGGTGAATAACATACTGCAAAACACGCTGGGGAAAATAATCTAACACAACACTTATCCACAGCGGTCACAAAGTAGCAGAATCACATATTAATTTTGAAGAATCTTGGAAGGGAAGAAAGAATACAATAAAGTCACGCCATGTTTCAAGGTGAAGGAAGCAACATGGACTTTTCAAGGTCGTTTCTAGACTGTATAGATACTGGACGGTCACGCACAATCGATATATGATATTACGATATTTTATGAAACAACAAATACGAAATGCAAAATATTTTAGTTGAGTTACATTACTAAACAGAATGTCTAGAACAATTAACATATGCTTACAAAATTTGATTTCAGGTAAATGACACACACATCATTTAATCTTTGCTTATAAGTATCGGAAAAAATATTTTTACTCTAAACTTGCCATAGGAAATGTCAAAATTAAACAAATACACTAGATTGTACACAACGAACATAAATATTTGACTAAAACAATTGATTAAAACATTCTGATATAGTAAACAATACTATACACAAATACATTGTTTTGCTTTGTTTGTTCCAAAAGTACTTTAGAAACCACTCAATGTTTATTCGCGCTAAAGTCTTTTCACTTGTAAATTGATAAGCATATAACCTTATATTTTCTCAATAACACAAACACGAAACAATTGCCAGAAATAATAACAGAATTAAAGTAACAATGATTGACATAATTACAAAATGAGTATTATACACGAACGAGTCAAATTACTCCCAAAATAGATGATGAAAACAAAACTGAGTTTATCAAAATATCACACGAAACCAACTCTCAAAAAGGAGAAACTGAATGCCAAAATGGCCAAACAAAACCACACAAATTATATGGGATGCATCAAAACCACTGACACACACACACACTCACTAATGAAACAGAATTATATAAGTCCCGATAGGTGTTTCAACAAGCAAAATAACGACAAAAAATAATTCGCAACACAGGGAAATAACTGGACTAGGAAAATACTTACTACAACGATAAAATACAGGGATAATTAATACTCAGATATATTATTCAAAATAGTTTTCGGAAAAGCGAGGGCAAATTAGCTCACTTATCAGGAAATATCGCAATATGTCAAACTGGAAAGAAACAACAAAGTTAAGGGTTAGAAGGTTCGGAATTCTTAGTAATACTTAAGAAAATGCAGTAAGGTGCTCAGAAAAAATATAGTGTCGCTTTCAACGCGGCACAGAATGGTGCTCTGATGACCTGGTCCACCTCTCTCATCATTGCCGAAGCTCAGAGCGGGGGGTGTGCTCGGGCCCTTGTGAGGGCCCTTATACCACCCATATGGTTGCAGCAATTGTATCTCTCTGCGGGCTGAGGAAGTTTCCCTCACCAGACCGCAAAGAACACATAGCCCAGAGGTCAGGACGCCCTGCACGTCCCGGCGCAACTCAGACAGCCCGCCAGTCAGACCAGCAAAGCCGCGGTCCTGGTCCACCTCGCCTCAAAAACGTGCCCGTTTCTCGTCATTACTTTGTGACGTTTCCGAACGTATAATTGTTAGGCTGATGTCGTGCAGGATATCGTTAGCCGTACAAACGTGCAGCTTCCATTCCGTTACCCCTCGCTTCTCCATACACCAACACCATGTACGTCATCAACGAATTAGTGTATGATGCCATGTCCCTCTCTTGCAGAAGTGAAGCTACGCAATGGTATAAGAACACAAGTTGCTCTGGCATCGAGGTCGGGCAGTGGCAACGGTTGATAAGGGGTAGTATGGAGGGGGGGGGGGATTGCTATGACATTCACTAACGTGCATCCACTACGGCAAGCCCGATTATAGTAAACAAATCACTGACTGTACGATGTTACTGTTTTCCGGTAGGATGTCACGGTCATCAAATTACACACACACACAACCCGCTAAAACATACTGTTACAGTATCCGTAGAACGGACAGAGTTAGGCAGCTGCACAGAATCGTTTAGAATTCGTTTCTACCCGCTGCTTCATAATGTGCTACCAAACTCAACTAAACGTCGGTGTTTGCTGCCAGTTTGTTTTTGGCGATGATTATTCAGCATGCAAAGCCGTATTACAAACAGCATGAGTTTACCTCCGAGTGTAGACGTGTTGCCTACCCACCAGGCCATAGTATTGCTACAACCGAAACTTTTGTTTGCGTTTTACGCGATAACGTTGGATTCTAGATAGTTGCAACGAATGTGCCTTTTTGGCTAATTACGACCTACTGCATAATACGATGGCATCATAGATCAATTTTACCTCAAGTTTACAATGTTGTATGCAAGAACAGGATGCAAACTGCTATTTTCTCATGTTGGTGAGAATACGACGTACCATACCTTCATTTTATATCTAAGATCTTGGTTTAATTGATTCGTATACCTCATGTTGTTCCAATAACGTAAATTCATTTCGTAATATCCCACATGATATGCATTTATGACCCCGTCTTTTAGGCTCCCTGCAGCCCTTATTATTTGAGGTGTACCATAGGTGTCATATTTCAAATGTCTTCTTTTCCCGTTAGCAATCCCCTGTCACAGTTTGGTTACGTTTCCAAACCACGTTGTATATATATAATGTATATATATATATAAATACATACATACATACACCGTGATTCCAAACAACACCGACGAAATCCGGCAGGTTATTCCTGACAAAAAAATAAGACGAAAATGTCTGTGCCACCTATTCCCTTAAGATATTATTTAGCGAGCTATACGCCCCTAAAAACCTCGGTTTTAAATGTCATTGAGTTAAAAATATCACGAAGTACTCACGATTATGCAACAAATCGTCGAATAGTGTTTTGTAGAACAGAGAGCTTACACCTTTGAAAATGTGGTTTGTAATATCATCCACCGCGTCTTAAAAATAGGGGTTGCCACCCTGTTCTTGCACGAAAAGTGTGTACAGTAAGCTGTAAGTGATTTGTTGATATAATTTAAGAATCAGCGCATCTTAACTAACAAAATAATTCGTCTTGTCATAATACTCTTTGGTGAACCACTTTCGCGAAATCCTTTCGGAACGTACGTATGCAAAACATAAGGGTAAGTGGCCTGCGAGATTCGCAACACGCATACACGGGGCGATGCTACACCAAGTGGCAATTGATTTCACGACGCACTGATTCTTTAGTCATGTCAAAAAATCGCTAACTGCTTACTGTTCACATTTATCGTGCAAAAACAGGGCGACAACCCCTATTTTCATGACGACGGAGGATGATATTACAAACCGCATTTTGTAAGGTGTAAGATCTCCGTTATACAAAACACTATTCACCGATTTGTTGCTTAATCGTGAGTAGTTCGTGATATTTTAAAATCAATTACATTTAAAAACCGTGGTTTTCAGTGGCGTGCAGTTCCCTTAGTATTATCTTAAGGGAAAAGTGGTACAAACATTTTCGTCTTATTATTTCGTCAGGAAATACCGGCCGGATTTTGTCGGTGTTGTTCGGAATCACGTTGTGTACCTAGTACAGTCAGTAAATTCGTCTACTTTCCGCGCATTTTAACACGAAATTGGTGCAGTTTGAGCAAAGGTAAAACGTCAAGTTCTTCCGAAACATGATTACGACGACGACTGTATGGGATGGAGTGCTGCGTTTAAGTGGCACCAACGCTTAGCACGGTAAGATACAGTTTGGAGGACGATGGACATACTAGTTTGCTACGAACGAGCCTAACTGGTCGCAAAATTGAAGAAGTTGAAATGTTATTGCTTGCCAACCGCACCCGAATGGTAGACGATGTGACAGCAGCAGTAGGGTTAGCCATAGAACTTGTCTGAACATGTAGCGTGTTACACATCACGGTGTGCCACGCATAGTGACGTAAGATGACCTCATGGCCATGTGCGGTGACCAGTGCTGACGAAGATGGGAGGGAGTTTCTCAACCGGATCATAACAGGGGACGAAATATGGTGTTTTCTGTACGATTACAACTCAGCGACTGTCGGACACCTAAAAACCATCTTCAGTGCCTCGATGGATAATTGCAGCGATAGACAGGTCAAAAGGCAAGGCGATGATTGAAGTGTACTTTAACTCATTGGACATTGTTTGCGTGGACTTAATCAAACAAGGAACAACTTTTGTTGTTTCCCTTTTTGCATATCATTCGGCTAGGACATAGAATACACCATAAATAGGAACCAGGAAAAATAATAATTTTAAATGTTACTACAAGAATTTGTAAGGCTTAAAACTAGGAGCTATGTATTATATAAAAAATGGCCTCTGTTTAAAAATAGCAAGCGCCAGAAGGAAGTTACATTAGAGTTATAAGGAAAGGGACTAACTCAGCATCGAACTTGCCTCCGCTCAACGACTACAAAGAGAGTTTACGTCCTCTAACTGCGATGTTCCACCAGTTCGGAGCCGTGTCCACGATTCTCGCCTCACTCCTGCCTTTTCGCCACTTGGTTGTTATTGGTTGTGACGTGTTTTGAAGATGGAATTTAGGTTAAAATTTTTGATTACCTTTCGTCACTTTAAATATTTAGCTGGAGCCACATTGTGGCCCTACCTTGGCGGATTTTACAGGTTGTTTAACTTACAAAATAGGTTTTTCTTTATCGTTTACTAACTGTCTCTTGCCCTCTTTTCGGGCATGCATGTATTGCTTTCATATTGTGTAAGGTTGCGTAACAAAGTGAGCCAAGTGTAGCAAACTGTAAACATGACCTGCTACGTGGAGATACTTCGCCATCTACGCGATGCAATTCGTCGTTATGAGTTCTTGGCTGTGGCACAGCAAGAACTGGCTGTTGCTACACGACAACGCCTCTCCACATCGCTCTTTTATTGTAAAACAGAAACTGGCAAGGCGTTGCTGCATCCTCCAAACTCACCTGATCTCGCACCACATGCAATATTCATATATCCACTGTTAAAAACACAGCTATATGTGTGCATATTTTATTTGGAAGATGATATAATGACTGTCACAAGAGAAGCAGTACAGATTCTTCCTGCCAGTATCTTTTAGTAGAGTTTCCAAAAGTTTTACCAACGTTGGAGCACTTGCATAGCGGACAACAATGACTATTTCGAGAGAGTATGTGAATCTGTGTATAGGCTATTCATGGTAAACTGAGCACATCTTGAAGCCATCTTATTTGGATTAACATTCAACAAATACATTTTATTGTAGCCTTAGACGTTAACTTTAGAGTCCGGTGAAATATATTGTCTGAGCGTATTACTTACATGGCAATATTTATTTAAAAAGTGGCGGTAGGATAAAAAATGGTCGATAGGAGAAAAGTAACTAGGGCCTCAAAAGTGATCGTTTTACCATGGACAGCCTATAAGTTGACACCTTGTTGCACTACTGTCTACAGTCGGTGCACAAGCCCACGAACATATTGATAGTGGTAATATATTGTTCGTTTGTCATATATGGTAGTTGTACTATATAAATGATAAATGTACTATATATATATGAGATTTGGCATTCAATAGTGTTGTAATTATGTTCATTCCTACATAATCCATTAATTGTTCTTTTCAAGGAAATATGGATAAAGCATTGGTAGATAAATATACTTTCATTACTATAAATAATTACGATAATCATAGCGTATATTACATTCATTTTCATGTCACATACGAAAACTCAGCGTGCATAGGTGCTTGCTCGTCAAGCCAATTGGTGTACCATAGGTAAAATGAAAGTTTAAGTTGGTAGTAAACCCCAAGTGCAACTGCCATAAATCCGAGAAAATCGGTGCCAACTTCTTTGTTTTAAAAGTCTAATTGCGTGCCATCACATATTTAAAGATATTTGGCCATTCAGTTACATATTTTTTTAGACATAAGAGTCGGATGGGTTAAACTTTTTACTTTATATAAAACCAATTATAGTATGTTCTGCATGAAGTGAATAAGAGCCTTCCTCCGTACAATATATGAATACACATCTTTTTTATTAATGAATCGTGCCTTAACACGTCTGATGAGTTTGTTATAGTATCAAATGGCAAGTGTAATGTGTAAAATTAAGTTTCAGTTGCGAGATATGGCTACTCTAAATGGTTGCAAATATTCCATTCTTTTGTCACATTCTTGATTTTCAAAGTGACGCATTCTTTGAATAACTCAGCTTGTTTTTAATATTCATAACATAAGACTGATATATAAGGACACAATCTACTACGCTAAGGTTTTCATTGGTTCAATGCCGCACATAAGGCTGTCTGTCGATAGACGTAAGCCACCAATAGGATGACGCTGAGGTTTTTGAGGTTCAATGTTGAGCTCATTTCTTCGTTGAAAATAACCTACTAGATAATGACATAAGAGAACTAGTACTGGACATGTCTAAAGTGTAAAATATACTTTGTAAATTTCTCATCGCGTTATTGTGTACATAATATCCTCTGTGTAGTGTAACTATTCCAGATACCATCTGAGATCCTGACACAGTACGTGGCTTGCTTTGCACAGTTCATGGCGTGAGTGTATTGTGATGACAGGGCAAATGTAATTATTACTTACTGAATCCACAACGTGTTATGTTTCAGCTGCAGCAGTACTCCCTACAGCTTCTTCCCCGCAAGATCCAGTTCATAGGATTAGGAATGTTTCCTCTAGACTACACGCTCTTGTACAGTGTGAGTGGTTTCTAGCAACTTCGTCCTTTTTACTGAAAAGCGCAGCCGTTTTAGTAACTTGCAATTGTATTAATATACTATACATTTATCATCACGTATTTTTATTTGAAGGAATACTTGTTTCAATACATTTTATTCCTTGATTAGTTGCGTGTTTCTGAAGGATATTAGTAAGAATACTCTTATATTTGTAAAATTTTTAATAATTTCTGCATTTGTATCTCATTTTGGTAATTTTAACAGGTTAAAGCCACGTGTTCGATTCAAAATGTACTTTTGTGTCTAAATAATTTTAGGTAACGTAAAATAAGATCATAAGACCTCAATGCACAATTAAGTCACTATATAATACATACTTATGTCACCAGAGAACTTAAAGACAAATTGAACTACGTAGAATAAAATTAAGCGGAATATATACTGTTTATCAAGCAATCTTGCAGCCGGGAAAACCAGCATTGCTGGCACAACGCCTCACATGCCACTTCGCAATCTTGGTTTATGCATCTAACACAGTCCTCCGAACTTCCCCACTAACAACAAATACCCGTCCTTTATTCTACTCACGAGAAATACAAATCAGCGACATATAATTCTAAATTGGCAATTGTAGAGAGATAGCTAATTATTTAGATATATATTTAGCACAATCATTTACGTCTACGAATTAAAAGTTAGTTTCTAGTATTCTGTATAACATATCACAGAATTAATACACATTTACACTATTTCCCCCCTGTTTTTTTGGTCATAAAAAGAGCATAAACGTGAAAAAAAAGAGTTAAAATAATAAATGCTGAGGTTTAATTGCAATATATATCTTACGGTGTAATAATTAGATTTTCATGAACTAAGCGCATTTTTGCAGGTACGATGTCTCTAAATATATATCTATATATACATACACTTATAATCGTAACTTTAAATTCAAGTTATATAGCCTACAGAAAATAAACCCACTACTGAAAATAAATAAAAAATCAAATTGGTTAGAATCCGATAAATACGCTTAAAGATATTTCTAAAATTTATGTATTATTTTGTAAATATTTACAAACTTACTCAGCTACAAAACATACACTTCACGAGTAAATGATATGTCTTCAGTAATATAGGGCCTACCCGAATCACTGCTATGCACTTCCTATGTGTAAAAGGTCATCTTCAGAAGAAGTCACATTTTCTTGAAATTACGATTTTACTAGTATACAGTAGTTTGCAAAATTGTAAGAAATTAGAATCTTTAATTACTCAGAAATGTTTTCACGCACGCTCGTGTAACTTCGCTGAACTTTGTAAAAAATATATATAAGTTACTGTAAGAAGTTTCCAGAACTAATGAGTGACTACGAACATCAGTACGAGTTGATTGGGTATTAATGTATACCGAAGTGACGTGCTAACCTTCCTTTCAAACTATGTTACTGTAATGATATGGAGTATTTATTATCTTGTCTCTTAGTTATTTCCCTCGCCTCCTTCGAATATCATTTTGTGGTGAACAACTGTTAGATGCATATACTAAATAGAAACAAATTATGTATATATATATATATAAATTATTTATTTGCAAAGCCGGTGCAATGTGAATTGGCTATAATATACCTTATAAATTTATCCTTTCCTGCGTGCGCTCCGATTTCGAGCAAATCAGATACTGTTTCTCATAACGTGTATGTGTGCATCAGAATTAGTATAACTTGTTATAATTATTTTTTGCTAAAATTTAATTGGATATAGACAATAATTCATGTACTGTTTAATCTACATTTTAAGAAAAAAATACGTTACTTTATGTAGGTAGCCATTATTTAGAGAATACCGATTAGTAGAAGAGTATATTATAGAAGTAGTATATATATATTTTTTTATTCTTCAGTTTTTAGGAGCTATCACGACTTACGCCGTTATCTTGATGCAGTTTAAACTGTCAAGTTTGAAGCAATGACCAGCTACAACTCAAATTATGTCAAGTCAGAAACTACCATACTTCTGCACATCTGTCCATATGTTTGTTATTAGCGTTGACTGCTGGAAAAAACGTGAAACTCGTTGAAGTAACTCTGTCACAATGATAATGTACAGCACTTATTTAAAACACCAACACATGGGGAAAAAGATAAAGAACTATAATTAAAAACACAGGTTTGTAAATTTGTTTCCTGCCTCAGAATATTTGTAGTTATTCCCCACCTATAAATGGCGTTTGGTTAAGGCCATGTCTCAATCTGAAGAATACTCTCTCGAGAAAGCACTCTTTCTCACAACCGAGCGAGAGCACTGCTTCGAGCTATCGTGGAATTGAGACAACCACTCTCTCGTTTCTCTCCGACGTCAGGCAAACAGCTGATGCTAAAAGGCGAGAAATCATGTTAAGATAAAATTGCGTTCACGGCTACTATAAGTAATTTATGTGTGTTCACAATAATTCACAAACAAATATAGCACTAGCAGAATAATCACTAGCGCATAAAACACTATTATTTTTGTTTTATATTTTACAGTCGTGTTGCAACAAAGTGACGAAAATACGAGACAATCATAAATTCTTTTTTTACATTTTCATAAATACGTGTTACGTATGTTATTTCGCTTGTTTAAAACAGTATTGGATCTGTACACTAACAATTAAATTGCAACGTGGTTTTGGCCCAAAAAGATACTATAACCTTATTCAAACACGAAAATAAGAGAGTGCGAGAGAGCGCCAACGAGAGCACAACTTTGTGCTCTCTCTGTGCTCTCGCTCTTTCACGCTCTCTTCAACTGATTGAGACGACCAGAGAGCGCCCTCTGTGGCGTTATCCGCGTGAGAGAGAGAGAGAGAGAGAGAGAGAGAGAGAGAGAGAGAGAGAGAGAGAGAGAGAGAGCACACTAGTAAGCGCTCACTGGGCCAACTAAGACACGGCATAAGTTCAGACAAAAAAAATTCTCAATTAACAAATCAGTGCTTTAAAATCAAAACAGATGAAACAACTATACGGTTACGAAGTAACCTTCATATAAGCTTACACGCAGTAACTTTTGTAAATATTCTAATAAAAACACTAGCGGACCCGACAGACGTTGTCCTGTACATATGTCTTAAATCCGAAAATTAAATTTTAGATAAATAATGTAGAATTTTATTTCTTATTTTTTTTATTTAATATTTCCGATAAGTGACAATTTAAAATAAAAACAATATTAAAAATTTGGTATGAAATCAATTAACTACACAAATAAATTTGTAGGTTAGGATGATTGTTAATCAACGCACGTGTAAATTTGATAGGAATTTATGTAAAATACTCACTTCAATACCGCACCGAATTTGCACAATGTATAGTTTTTATCTACAATTCAAAACCCTTCACACACTTATTACATCTGAATGTAATATTTCAATTAGCACGCGATTTATTTTAACACAATAACAACACAAAGTTACGAAATTCTGCTGAATCTGATCGCAGCGCCACTATCGGGACAAACTGGAAGTAAAATGAAATATTTTTGGATATTCGACACCGCGATCGCAGCGCTGTCTGCCGGATACAATGTAAAACATTCCAAGATCAACAATAACTCATAAATAAAAAAAATTTTAAACAACATTTTGTAGTGGACCGAATTGTGAATCTAAACCATTCTCGAATCCACTTGAACACACACAAAAAATTTCATCAAAATCGGTCCAGCCGTTTAGGAGGAGTTAAGTGACATACACACGCACAGAAGAATTATATATATAAAGATATTCCATTAAATGAAAGATAATTTGAATTTGTTACAATTGTATCTTCAATTGCCATGGAAAGCAGTAATTCCAAATTGAGGCAGTTTCAAGCAGTCACGTACATTATTTAAGTTATAAATATTATGTTTTAAGTATATAAGCTTTTCAAGCAGCAACATAGGACCTAATTGTAAAACATTTCATGAATATAGAAGTTAATGTATTATTCACTAAAAAAATAACCAAAATAATGTTCATGTACACTTTGTTGATGACATAGAACATTACCCTACAATGGTGTATGTGGATTCAGAATATGATTACGTGTTCTTTCAAACAAATAAGTTACCTACTGTAAGTGGATGCCATCTTAAGCAAACGGACCATAACTTTTCATGTTGGGAAAATAAAGTAAGAAGTAAAAGCATTATCTTAATTGCTATATTTTAAAAGAATTTGGGATACATATCCCTTATTTATCAAAATATTGGCATCCATACAACAAAATAAATAAATAAAAAATCTAAATTATTGTTGGGATGCGATGGTGTAGCGGCCAGACTACTCGCCTCCCACCATGGCGAACCGAGTCTGATTCCCGGATTTTCGCACGTGGGAATTGTGCCATTGGCCGGCGGGTGTGTTTTATCCCGCCCTTGCATTCCGGGGCTACTGCATACTCACGTCACTTCACCCTCATCGGTTCTCAAGACGTCCCTCCACTTATTCCATTGCTTCCGTACGAAAATAGAGCTCGAGAGTTTGTGATTTTTGTAAAGACTGTTCACAATAAAGTGAGTGCTTCAGAAAACCCTGTTTGAGTTTCTATTTCCAGCCCATTAGTTATACGTACCTATCAAAATAAACACAGCCATGTGAATTTCAGCTGGTGTTTACATCATCTGGCTCACATGTCCATTGTATACTCCGTAAATAAACAACAATAATGAATGAATATTTTAATCAGCACTATTAACACATACCCGTTTTTCTCAGTAAACACTGATTTGTGAATACTGACTAATGTTCAGAATTATTTTTCTGTTTGGATACAAACAAATGCCTCTCATTAACTGTGGTCTACATTTCCGAGGCCATGAGAAAACATGTTTGCTTCAGGTTGTCAATACAGTATCATTATTCTCCTCCTCATAATAAATACAACGCCACGACGTTTCAAACGTTTACCTTTAAAAAAGTGCGAAAAGGTGAAAAGCTCGCCAGTTATATAAACTTACGCATCATAGGCATAAGAAAGTCACGCTTTTAGATAATACGGCGTATTCACTAATTCGTACATAAGCGAAAATAACTTAAACAATCATTAAATTACCTGAAAATTATATTTGACAATAACGAGTAGAGTTAACAATGCATAAATACATCACAAATACATATTTCATACAAAACGACTCACAAGCTAATGACGGGCGTTGATATTATGAGTACGAAAACAATTTCCAGAAAAGTAAATGGCTGAACAGAACTAATCCCAATAATTACAGCATGCTTTCACAGGAATATTTGTCACCAGATGCATGTTTCGGGAAAATTCGTTTAGCCACACAGTTTATAAAGCACATATTCACTAACTTTTGCTAAAACCTACTGTTTGCATACGAAAATTTTCTTTCCGCATATGGAATTTAAATACATGCCTTATATGAACTTTACTTCACCAGAATACGAAAAACTTAATACCTAGCCGATGAAAATATATTTCATGAAACCACTTCCTCAAATTTAATGCAGAAACTATTTTTGCCATTAATTACTTACCTTGGAGGTTAGTTGTGGAAGCTATTACTCATATTACAAATTGAACCGTTCGGACATATACTATCACAATGTTTAAACGTGTTCGTAACACTCACAAAGAGTCTTTCATACCCAGCATAAAATATTTTCATGGTGATATTGTTTCAAAGCGAGTGACATATGTGGCGAGGCATTAATTCCTAAACACACACTAATTTATTTAATATTTCAGTAATGCAACACATGGCCAAAATAACGAAACACACTTCCGAAGTTTCTACAAGTTTATTCGAGGTTACAAATCTATATCGTCTTAAATTTCGTGAAGTAGCACATTTTCTAGCTCGGCAGGTATTGCGAAATCACAGAGAATTTCTGGGACAAGAAATTACGTGGAGATACAACAGAAAGCTTCAACAAACAATGCCACTTCACTCTTAGCGCGTAAATAATGTTTCATTTATAACGTTAAAGAATAATTTATTTCAGGTATTTCATACTGAAACTTAGTCACGTAGTTTGTTTACAAACGAGCGCGGACCTGAAAAAATAATCCAAAGGAAAACAATGAACCAGTGAACTTGAACGTTGCGTCAGCCAGGTGATGATATGACAGAGTTAGAAACACAATGTGTTACAATCACACACATTTTTATTCTTATTTGAATTCAACAAAAGAAAATGAATTGCTGGTACCAATAATTTTTAACTTTACGACTAGTAAAACATAAAAAATTGAAACTACTGCTCGTAGTTTGCCGCCAACTAGACTGCGAGTATTGTTGACATTGCTTATGTTAAAATATATGCAGTTACGAGTAGTGATTATTTGATAGGTTGATTTCAATAGAGCTCACTTTATAGTGAACAACCTACACAGAAAAGACTATCATGCTGTTGCAACAAAATGATTTCTATTGAGACATTTCTTTAAACGTGTATGTTGTATTATTCTAGTAATTTTGTAACAAAGTTAATGATGTTAACAATTTACAAAATCTTGTAGTACTATAATGCGAATATACTGTTGAAATGTTAATGTTTATAAAACCTGTAAGTTATTCTGTTTCCGCTAGCAAATGTTGTATTGCGCTAAAAATAACAGGAAGAAGAAAATATTTTGTGATATTGCGACATTAAAAAGATGTCCAACCAACATTAGTTTACAATGGCTTGGCGTTGTAAAAATGGCGGGTAGTAGTGAACAGCGACAATCTCATAAGATGAAACCACTGAATTAATATTTTAAAGCATTATTTGAGAGCTAAATGTAGTTCAGACCAGCCCTCAAGCCTTACAAAGAAGTTCACGTGTCCCAATTGTGCACATATTTCTAAAGCATAAAGTATTTTCACGTAACGAAAGAGAACTGCAGTTTGTCGTTATATGGTTTCCAGTACCCACAATATTTAACTGGGTCAGGCATGTTAAGACAGAGCAGTTGTTAGGGGGCCAGGTTACATAAAGTGAAGAACGTTTGACAAATATTCAAAGCGCGGGGACGATTCCTCTCCCATTAATCATATTTTTAGTTTATTTTTTGTTGGCAATATTAAATGCTGTGACAAAATAATTATTGTACTTAAATTATTTTATATCGAAATATTTTTTAAAACAAAATCAAAATAAAATACATTTTATAACGTAAATGTTAACATCAATTGAACAATATTTTTGCCTCAACGTAAAAACCACCTTAATGTTTCCAGAAGAAAAAGGAGGTAATGTTGTTACAAAATCAAGCTGTTCACAATAAAGTGCGCACTTTTGAAACCAACCTTTGAAAAATGCCACAAACCATACCTGCATATACTATTTTAACGGACGCATTTACGTGTGCGTGCCCTTTAAAGTTGGTAACGACGGAAATAACTAGTTCCATGTTTTAACATTGAATTAAAAGTGTTTTGTAAACATTCGCGAGTACTGAGACGATTTACTTTACTTTCTCTGTTTGTACTGCATACAATCGTAAGGATAAGCAAATATGTGAAATATTTTCTTTTATAATACTATCAGTGTGTTAGTTGACTGACGCATGAATAAAGTAATCATGTCCATGGCAATGTTAATTTTACATGTGGCTGAAGAATACACAAGTTGAATACCAATAGATCTTAAGCAGAGCTTTGGAAAGTGGTAATTTTACCGTGAACAGCCTACACTTAATGTTACATTAATATTTTTAACTTAACAGTATAAAACATAAACAGGAACACCAGTTACTGACGGCAAAATAATTACTGCTGAAGTAACGTTAATATTGTTGTTACAATATTATACTTTTTCTGTGTATTACAATTATGTTAGCAATAGTGTTTGATAGTGCATTTATTGATGATTAATAATGATGTAATGATCCTAATAAAACAAGTTCGACAGGAAACTAATAAGTAAATATGTAAGATTTGTATTTATTTACGCACGTTATCCAGTGTTTGAATTGTATATACAGCGCGTAACTTAAAGAATCATCCGAATAGACAAGGCTACAAGTTTTACATGAATGAAGATTGGGCCTTGCGAGATATTGTAAAATACACATCGAAACGTGAAGTTTACCTTGGCGTATAATACACGTCGCCGGTTCACTTGTTGCCGGTGGGTTAATGTTTTACTTAATAATGTCTTTGAAACATGTAAATAGAGTGCATAATTACTGTATTTCCTTCTTATATTGAGAACTTAGGACAAATATGTCCAGCTTCAATTTTATTCAGGAATGAAAACCATTCACGTAAATATCTTATGCAATAGCACTAATTTTATGCCAACGCAGTTAAATTAGCTCTTTTTTATTGTATTTTTTCACATTTGTTATGAAAAAGTCTAGTGTAATTGATAAATATTTTCATATCTATAGGTGTTCTCATGTATGTCGTATCTATACTCACATACAATCACATATATATCCGTTTCCTTTTGTGATACTGATGACGGAGACCCCTCAGGTATGCCATGCCCGTATGCTTCCCCTATAGTTGCTGCATTCCCTTCGCAGGAAATTTAAGCAAGGGCATTAGAGGCCATTGCTTGGAGTAGTGACACTGATTCTGAAGATTGACCTGCTAGTAGACTTTCTGGTGTTAGCAGTAAGAAACAGTAGCAGTATTGTATATCTTGGAAGTGGCTAGGAGAGAGTGGAGAAATTATTATATATGGTAACTATCGTTGTGAGTGAAAAAGTGTATTTATTGATATTAATATGTTTAAGGTTAAGGATAACTGTGTTTATGAAAGTAATTAAAATGTGTTGTGATATATTGTGGCTTGAATAATAATGTTGTATTTATATCAAATCAGCGTGAGTGTATTATTTATTAGAGCCCACCTTCACTATTGAAAATTGGTGTTATTTGTTGTCATTTTAATTATTGTAATTTAAACTAGTGTTACCTAACCCAATCTAACCTAACTTAACTTAACCTAACCTTACTTAACCTAAACTAATCTAAACTAACATAAGCTACCCTAACCTAATCACAAACGTTATGTTGTATACCAAAATATTTTATTTCCTGTATTCATATATTTGTATTAAAATATTTTTCGAGTTAAATTTTACGGGTAGAAATGCATTTAGTCAAGGAATGAAAATTATACACTTAGAATTACACAAAGAGTAGGATGACGTAAGTAAGAATAAAAATAGTCAGTAGACTCTAAGCACTAAATACACTGGATGAAGTTCTCTTATATTTTAAGTACCAAAATATTTTACCGAGTACAGCATACAGGCAAGAGAAAGACACTTAAGGCTTAGCGCTGAACATATAGATGTATCTGCGCTACCACGTGTTCAATAATATACTGATTCACATCACGTTAAGACACGAAACTCATTTGAAAACTAATGTTCCCAGCAGAAGTGAGACAGACGCTTATTCTGCGAAATCTCGCCGCACTCGCCAGAAAAATGGCTCAAGTGTCCTGCGACGTGTCGGAACGTCATTTGTCAATCAGCGCCTTACAACTGGATTAGCAGCTCTCTGCCCAGCCAAAAGGTGAAACCTTCAGCAGCACGCGTTAGCCAGTTATAGTGCCCTAACCAGATTCAGAGCATCGCGCAGCCAATAACAGAATTGTTATGTCCACATGAATGAAACACACATTCCATTTCGCTTCTTTATGCTCGCTTATTCTGCGATGCGAAGAAAGTTTCGACATGCCGGCGTCTTGAAAAGTACTTAATAGTAATACTATTCATGTGCCGTCGGTGCTATGAATGTTAAGAAATAGCATTTTGACGTTTTGGATGTACTACTTACGTAATAAAGTCACGTAGGCCTATGTATTACAATAAGTGATTATTTCGCCAGTTTGCTTCGAATATTAAACTGCATCAATGATAATGTCACTAAATAACAAATATATGAAATAAAGACACTCACATTAACAGTTCTTGCATAAGATTAAATTGACTGTGGAAACGAAATATTTTAACCTGCATTCCTCAGCTGATGTAACTTCAGATGACTAGCTTATACTGAATAGAACATGGAAAGCAGTGAATAATATTCGATACAAGGACTTCAAAATAAGCTAGCATCTGCAACGTACTTGCAAACATAAAAGGGCGTACTCAAATAAGGCATTTGAATAGACCATGTTAAACAGTACTTAAGTTACACAACCCTATTTATGTAATTTTGAAATGACGAACAAATTTCTGTAACAGTATATTCGTAGCATTAAAACGTTCACGAAGAATGTTAGTGAAAGTCACTAGACCTGACTTTAGTGACTTCTTGAAGTCGTAATAGACTCTGCAAATGGTTTTCGTTATTGTAAAAGGAATTCTTTGTAAATTAGTCGCTGAAGGTACTTTTGTAACACAAGTGAGTTAGAGCAAATTTTACAAAACCTTAATCTAGAATGTGTAAAACTGATTTTTAATTTGGAAGAGCAAGTTTTTAAGTCTTCACGATTATTATGAACACTAAGCTACATAAACATCTTTTTTCTAAAATAATATTTTCACACGTGCAATATTTCAGCTGCACTGTCAACTTCGGCAACTAGTTTCAAAATATTGTTTGTAACTAGCATATAAATGTTTTACTGTTTAGTGCAAATTCGTACAAAAGGAACAACTAAACTGTAGATTCTGTCACAAACAATAAGTAATTCTGGAGGCAAGCCTCTGCACCACCTGATTTCTGCAATGTGGTCCCATTATATATGTCATTATGAAACTGCCGGTATAGCTAAATTAGGACAATTTGACACCAACAAAAATACGCCACGTCGAAAAAGTTAAATTTCGCACCAAAAGAGTCTCTTTAGTAGAATTTGGCCAAATTTGCCACAATGACATACAATATGGCAGCCATGACGTCACAGCATGACAGCCCCAGGCCGTTGACTGCTACTGTGCCTGTGGTGTCATTCATGCACACCACCATCATCGATTGTTGTCCCCAGATCGGCTAAATGCATCTACTGTTTTCCATCGAAGAACTAGATGAGTGAAACCTTAGTAAAAATTACCGGAGAAATTTCCACTACAGGTTATACGGAAAGCACAATGTATGTCATAAGAATAATTTTATACGAAAGATAAAGAGGACATAGTGACACCCAAAGTTAACAGTTCGAATAGCGGCCCAAGCCTAGGAATATATTTAGTAGGTTTTGTACTTGAATGACTGTGTACTGTACTTGTTCGTGTGCACCTAATATAAATATTAAAGCAATCTTTAACCTTTAGGCAGGGCGTGAAGCCGTAACTTCAAAACCCGAAACACTTAACTATAATTATTTTTTATCAGACTTAGAAAACTTTGGAGTTTTTAGTCAGCTATGGGATAATATTTAAGGAACGAAGGATAAAGATCAAACACAAATTCCAGAAGTAACATAGAGGCTATAATGAAACAAGAGATTCGCAATTCGAATTAATAACTGAGTTTTCGAAGCCCTTTAGCGATGTTTGTACGAGAGTTTCTGACAGATTAGTGCACATGTGATCTGATATAAAGTTATAAAAAATCTCTAATTGTAGAGTACATAATACGAGACCAGAAAACCTAAAACAATATTAATATTATTGGAGTTAGAACAAATCTCCTGGGTTTGCCCAGTGATTGTGGGGCAATGTTTTAGAAAACACAGAATAAAGGCAAAACGCAAGTGCCAGACGAGTTATATAGGAGCCAGTGTGAAATAAAGGGGTTGCATTTCGACTGAACTTTATTTTCGAATATTCTTAGCGAAGTTTGTATGCGAGTTTCTGAAAGGGCCTACACTCTAAATTCAAATCAGTGGAGAGTCACTGCTCCTCAGTCAAATCCAACTGCTTTAATCAGTGAAGATCGCTCCACTGAGAATAATGGAGAAAACACAGATTGCTTCAGAGAGAAATATTCACTGAACGAATCAGTGAATAATTCATCCAATTAGTTTCTTAAAGCAAATACGATTTTTTTTTGCTTTTATTTTGCTATCACAATCCTGTAAAATTTGGTAAGTTCAAATAAATATCTGTATGGCCGGGCGTACAATACGATTTCGATTATTAAAACATTTTAACCTTATCGGTATTCGAACCCATGACCTCCAGCTCGTAGCTTTTGCACCTGATCTTTATTAGCTACTGTGAGAAACGCCTTAGAATGATTATTTATACATTGAATTCATAACAATGGAATGCATAGAGTGTGGATAGATAAGTGTTTTCACGTTTTACAGACTTGTATTTTTTTTTCCTGTGGAAAAATTTCCCTAAGGTTTAACTGATCCGCCAGTCCAAAAGCAAACCACTGAAAAACAGCGAATGAAATGGTTGAAGCATCAATGAGAGGTGTTACTGAATCAATACGTGAAAAAAGAGGCGTTTTTTTCACTAATTTGACAGTTAAAATTTATTGACGTAACTGTCAAATAAGTCAGATGCTGTTAACTAATTCAGACAGTGAAATTATCACTGATTCTGATTTAGAGTGCAGACCATAGTTCACAATATCAGTTTGTTTGTGCTTGAGCTGATCGTATACATTCCAGTTTTCAAAGGCTTAACTCTAATTGTTTGCAACAGGCATTGACAACGTAGACAGATCAGCCAGAAACACCGATGACACCATCAAAGACAAATTCGGGTGAGTGGTCGCAGTGCATATTTTCTGAATAAGAATTCAAGGATATAGTTTCGGTTCAGGAAATGCTGTTATTCGTTATTAACCTAAATAACTAATAAGGATTTTCTAGAAAGCTAATCTCCTCCTATTAAATGTTCATATTGTTTAACTGCATTATATTGAAAATCATTACTGTTATGAAAACCAAAGCAAGATAGACACCTTCATAGTTTTAATGTTGCATGATATAACTTATTACTTAACTTTATAGAAGAATTCAATATTTTATTGAAATTATCGAAGCTGCCCATATCTATGTCTGATTATAAACGTGTAAATATATTATTTTGTAAGAAGTGAAAGAGTAAGTTTCATTAAGAGCGAGCAACCTGGCGGACCCCTTAGTGTCCCAGGCGGCTCGTTAGTTAGGCGACGCACAGACCGGCGTGAGTGTGTCGGCCGAGAAAGTAGTGGCGACGCGGAGGGACAAGCAGCGGAGGAACGCAATTAAGGGCGTGGTCCACGCTGGATAGTGAGACTTAAGAATAAAGTACACACTTAATTTCGAGAAATTCTTATTTTTTGTCAACGCTTGCGACTCTTTAAGTTTATTGAATTATACGGATGATAGAATTATGATTGCTCTTCTCAGTGTTTATAAATGGAATAGAAATTGATTGGCATGAGTAAATAATTTTTTTTTATTTGAAGTCATTGATTCATAACTACTTGGTAAATTGACTTCTTTGCTAATTTTGATAATTGTGGTAAACTGAAAAGTGAATTTTGGTAAATTAAAAAATATTATGGAACCAACCCACTGTTGTCGAGAGCGAGGCTCGATAGATATTTGGGCAGAATACCACGGAAGCCTTTCGCAACTTGCACGAGAGAGGTGCTTATATTTAACAATATCTACCACATAAGCAAGGAAGGTGATTGTCCGTGTGATCTCTGTGTACTCACCATTATCATTCGTGGTTACTGTCCTAAATATGACAAAACCTTTAATGTTGCGCTTTGTAAAATATTGCCTTCCACAAAATAATTATCTTGAACGTTGCGTGAATGCTGGTAGATATAAGAAAGTTTAATCATTATAATTAGAATTCAGTCTAATAACATTTCGGTATACTCAAGTGATTTCATGGCTAGAGAATTACGGTTTGGTGAGTCGGAGGGGTATCATCTAGTTCCCCGTAGAATATGTGTAAAAATGTGTTTCATGCACGTATTAAGGTAAGCTTCCCTCTGTGGCTGAAGTCCCAGGAGATTAAGAAATTTGTAAGTAATTACTTGGTTGTTGAACGGTGTTATATTGGTGCTCCTTTCCTTGATATGATAGTAGGCAAGGGACGTATAAATTTACTAACTCATAACTCTTTCTGGTCCTGAGTCGGCATTCTCCATGAACTTCCACACCTCTCCGAAGAAAATCCTAGGCTGTCGGGTGCATTAGGCGACCGTCGAGTTACTAATGCACTGACATCTTGCGTCAGGTACCCAATCCCTTTGTTAATTCTAAAATTTGGGTGGTGGAAGCATATCCTCCCCAATTCAAAATCTTACGGGAATTTTGTCCACTCGCCTTAAACTACCACATTACACTGTCGCTATCGGCTCTAACTGGTAGTAACACGAAAGATTCTTGAAATGTACGACTTTGGTGTTTCGAAGCCTTCGATCGTCGACTCCTGCATTCAGTGGGTTGCGCGCTCGTCTGTGGTGCGAGGAGTTCCGGGTCCGAATCCCGGCGAGGGCACGAGAGTTTTTGATTTGGTTTCGTATATTTATAACGAGCATGTGCCAGTTTTTCCGTAACGCTTTCTGCACGCTACACTAAGTATTTGCCAATAAGTTATCAACAAATATGGTTGAAAAAATGATAAAGTACATGATTTTGTCTGCCAAATCGATTACCGGTACGCATTTTAGTAATTTTGCGTTTTTCATATCGCCAACTCGAAGCTGGCATATTACCAAATACAAAATTCCAAATAACCTCAACATATTTTTTGCCGATTGACACACTTTGTCAGCCCTTCACTTAGGACTGAGCGAGGAAGCTTAGCTACAAGAAACCACGACCCCCAAGGTCACACCAAACAACAGAAAAACCTTAAGGGAGAAATGGCAGTGATATTGTAAAATAGTAAAATCACAAACACATGAGTTTTCTGAAGCATTACCTTTGTATTTTGATCCCCTTGTGATCAAAATCACACATCTATGTGCACTAACAATCGCCATATAAAAAGTCAAATTTTGCAATGAATATTTTACTAGTCATGCAAAACTCCAACACCAGAAAAATACTGGATAACAATATTGGAGTTTTTTTTGTTAAATTAAATTTACCACCCATAAAACACTTAAATACTGAGGCATTATTCAAAATGCATACAAGCTTGACAAAAAAATATCTACTGCCTCGCTTAAGATACAACCTTTCTTACATGCTGGTAACATTACAGTAAAAAGGCTTTAAAACCTCTCTTTTGACCATGACTCATTTTGAAAACAATGGCTATTTCAAACATGAACGTTGGTTTCCTAAATTGTCTCTATAAAATGATGTGCATTTAAAAACGACATTTCTTTAAGATGCATCGTTTTTAAGGAACCACAATGTATTTCAACATTTTGTTAAAGTATTCCTACATTTTATACTGGCTTTCAGAACGACAGAAGCCCACAAGGTGGCAACTTCTACTGTTTTGGCTGGAATAATAACATTTTTCGTTGATGTAACAAATTATGTTACAAAGCTACAATGCGTAAACTTTGAAGATAAAAATAATGCCGTGTTTTAAATTTTGAACATTTTGTTTCAAGATTAATATTTTACTAAGTCCAAGACTACCAAGAAATCCAGTAAGCTGCAATACCGTTTAAAATACCAACTCTATCAAGTTAAGGGCTACAAACCCATTCCTACTATTTTGGCCAGGAGGGCTTGGTTTTAGTTACTTAACTTGCAACGCCATTACCTCAAGGACGTGGCAAATGGGAATTACACTGTACAACATTCAACCAGGAACAACTGTGTATTTTAAAACTTTTCTCAATCCAACTTCAAAGGAGTGTTCAGCTGCAATCTTTTCCCAAACAATTTACAATTACTGAAAAAGAGAAAAAAGAACACGACTTGGATTACTATTTTTACTTATTTCAAAATGCGCGGCAAACACAGTTGACAAATCCTCCATACGAAATACTAAAAACATGAAAAATATTTTGTACTACAATTTCTTACATTACGTGTGCAACACGTGTGCAACTTTAAGCTCAAAAGAATCTGAGCATACCTAAAAGATATAGATTCAGGTGTGTATGTATATATATATATATATGTATATATATATATATATATATATATATATATATATATATATATATATATATATATATATACACACACTCGCGGTTCTTAATGTGTCCATGTGGGACACAATAATATAATTTTCAAAGAACTCAAAGTTGGCATCTGTCGTGGTGCGCAAATACCTGAATCTATATCTTTTAGGTATGCTCAAATTCTTTTGAGCTTAAAGTTGCACACGTGTTGCACACGTAATGTAAGAAATTGTAGTACAAAATATTTTTCATGTTTTTAGTATTTCGTATGGAGGATTTGTCAACTGTGTTTGCCACGCATTTTGAAATAAGTAAAAATAGTAATCAGCCACGTGTCGCGGTGCATATATATATATATATGCACCGCGACACGTGGCTGATTACTATTTTTACTTATTTTTAATTTTTTTTTAATATCCTCAAATTGAACGTGGACTATTTTTAAAGTTACTAAAGTCATACGTGGACAAAATTTACAAATTCAGTTTTTGGTGCTCCAGCGCACGTCCATAACATTAAATTAATTAATTTCATTAATCCTATGTCCCACATGGACAAAATTTCAGCTGTAATGTTGCTATTATGCACACCATACCATGTGGCTAAATTTACAACTTAAGAGTTACACTAATTAAAAATTTATTATGAACACATTTGGCAAAATTGCTTGGCACACCAGCGATATGAGAAACATTAAAACTCAGTATGTTGGCTCTCTTTGATAATAAAGTCCCAAATGGACACAAATGGGTCATAAAATGGTCAAATATAGAACATGAATAAACCCCTTTTTTAAATCTCCATTACTTTTCACAACTGTTAAATTTACGCTTCATGGCGCACTCCACCATACGCCAAAAATGGTTGTCTTCCTCAATAATTTATTCCGACAATACTAAATTTAATAAAATTTTAAAATTTCCTATATGGTTGGTACTGGATGAATTTCCATAATTTTTCGCTTAAAAAGCCTACCCTATAACAAATATTATGTTTTTATGTTTCCGGCTGGATGGGCCATGACTCTAAGTACTTACAGCATTACGATGATAAAATTGTTCAAGTACTCATCTCAATGTTGCAGACACCAGGTTGTCCATGTCTAATCTGCTGAGGCCGCCGGATACTTATATATACATGGAAATTTTCAATAGCTCCTATCGGGGTAGGGTAAATTAACAGACCAATCGGAGACCGTGGAATATTCCACCTTATTTTAAAGTAAACTGTCACTTAGAAGAAATTACGTCACGTGGCGCATGCTATTTGCTTGCTCACTACAACCAGCGATAGCAGCGCCGCAGTGTGTCACTAGCGCAAAACAACAGCGGTATCGTTTCCCAGTACTGATCGGACGGTTGCGTGAGAAAGATGTTTTTTACAGTGACAACTCCCGTGTTGGACATATTGCGTTCCTTGTCGAAACAAGGAGCCACTTTTCAACGCAGAGTTAGCGATGGACATTTATTCTAGGTTAATCTTATGTATATATTTCAGGTAATTAGTTTTCTTCGCAGCTATTATGCATAAATGTTTTCTCGCACACATTTAAAAGTTCACAGAATGTTCGTCGCGGTAACTTCCACTCTTCTTTCTGTCAACTGGCGCATCAGTACGGGATACGAGAGTTCTGAAGGGGGAGGGGGGGTGTGGTGTGGTGGGAGTTTTGCAGCAAATTGAGACACCCGTTACACAAATAAACCCTTTTAAAACTAAACATTATCAAAAGACACTTCGTTCCACTGACACGAGAAGACAAACCATTATTGAGAAGTACTCAATTTTAACTGGCTCAGGCGAGCCTTATTATAATTACCATGATGATTCGCATCCTCAATTAATACTGTAACTGGGGAGAAAAACCGTCTTATCACAAACGGACCAGAAAATTTAGGGGCAAGTTTAGAACTTAACTGCCCAGCCTTATTACTGAGATAATGCGTCTCCAAAAATACTTTATTCCCAGGTCGCAACTAAATAGACCCAGTATTATACGTGGTCCTAGAAGCAAAGTTTATTATGATACCTTTTGAGGTTTTGAGATGCCTCATCCCAAACCTCCTCCAAATCCTACTTGGAAAGCTCTTAATGCAGCTTTTAGATTTAGATTGTAGTGCTCTACTTATTCGCTTCTGGGTAGTAATGAGTAGTCTGAATCATTTTTATTCCCCACGAAAATGCTTAATTCTTCATTTCAACCGAAACAAAATAGGTGACATCATCGGTTACTATATGAACCGGAGTCCCAAAGATAGGAAAAAGTCTTTGACTGAGTATCTTGCAAACTTCAGCAGATTCCATTGAACGGAGGGGAAAAAGAAAACAAATCTACTGAAACTATCAAAGGCCACTAAGATTGAAGTAAAACCACATTTTGTGCTGGGCAAGGGACCAAAGACATTTAAATAAAAATTCCCGAGGAAACTTGGCTACAGCAGCACTGTATGGACTTACTATTTTTGCATTAAGGGGTTTGGCCCTTTGACAGTCCTCACACTCTTTAACTAGATATTCTACTTCCTTGCTAAGTGCCGGCAAAAAAAAAAAAAACCACCTTCCGGAAGCGCGAAATGGTTTTGTCTGGTCCCAAATGTACGCCAAAATAGGTGTTATTAAAGAAAATACTGACAAATGGACCCACGCAATGCCTTGGGTATAAAAAATTTAAACTTTTGAGATTTAGGATCCACAAACACAATAAGACCTTTACGAATTTCATAGTGTCCTTTCCCTGCATGAATATCGGCCTTGATGGTGATTCTCTCAGGGTCTATTTTCTTCTAATACTGGAGTTTTAAATATGCCTGTGGTAATTCGTCGCGCAAGTCCCCTACAGCCAAAAGTCTCTGAAGGACAAGTCAGCTATCGGGTCTTATTTATATGAAAATTTTGTGGAGGGGAAAACACCCTACTACATTCTTTAATTGCACAGATTATTCGAGAGACACATGACCAATACTGCGGATATCCGGTGCGTACGACGCACTCTATACGGCTTCAAACGACGAGGCGCAACCAGCCGCGCCTGCGACTGGAGCGCTTCGTGGCGGCGAGGCCTTGAACCACAAGCACTGGCTGCCGCTAGTACGCTGAGTGCTTTGGAACGTGTCACCCGCGCCGGGCGTCAGAGCTTGCCATTTTGTAACATGTATTCGTAAATCGTTCACCACTGCAAACGTCTGCTGCTTCAAGAAACGTAAGTACACACGCCATCGCTTTATTTAATATTAACTCAGTGTATAATCTATTCTATTACGTCGTAACACCATTGACAACCGAGCGAATCCGGCGATGCAGGCTACTTTGCGTAGCGGGGCGGTCAAGTCGGCCGGTCAGCTGGTAACTTTCCGTAGCCAAGTAGCGAACATGAGACACAATTGGGTCTCACGATTTTGAAGTAAATTGCACACACGTGCGAGGTTGTTGGAATGAACTAATGTGTACTGCACTTGCAATAACTGTTCCACAAAGCAGATTATTGAACCATTCGTAAAAATCATTTAAATTTTTATTTTATTGGTATTGGTTTTGGAGGAATGTCATGCCGTAATTTTAGAATTTTCTTTTTGAAATTTGAAATGTTGCTAAAAATTCAAGGGTTTTAATAGAGGCCTTATCATGGTTTAATTTTGAAATCATAATTATTACATCATTCAATTATTATGAACTTCAGTATTTTTGAAGTGATTATTATTTTATTTTGTATTAAATGCTTTAACATGTAAACTAATTTACGGGGCTTTCAAATATACATTATCATTTTGCAGGTGCCATAGGACATTTAATTGGTTTTTATGTTGGTAAACTGGAGACATCTGAAACGCGCTGCATTTTTCGCGTGTTCATCTTCGTTGTCTTCGCACGTGGTTAGTTAAATGTGTAATGTTTTCTTTATTTTCTTTAGTAAATAATTGATCTGATGATTGTATTATTGTCCTATTATTTTCGTTAACGCGCTGTGTAAAAATCATTTCAGTTTACCTTCTTTTTTTTGGGATGAGCTGAGTTTACACAGGCCTATACGACACGTGGCTTTAAAGCAGAACATTTGCCGATAGTTTGTAGAAATAGTGCCACCATGCAATAGTATAATTATTACCTACTAATAAATCTCCAAAAAAACGGCATTGTGATTTTGTGGACGATTTGCACTAGGACTTTACCTTTCTGTATTGCACTGTGATGTGGCGTACAAGAACAAATAAATAATACAAACAATAGTCCTAACACTTATTGAATATTTGGCTTATACAATCAGCCTGATTTTGTAGAAAAAAATATTTGAAGAAAGTATTGAGGTGGACAGTAATTTTACGCTTTTAATTTCAAATATTGATGGATTTTGTTTAAATATAAACAGCAGAATGAATTGTGACAAGCTCTCACTACAGATTGGATTCAAGCTTGTAAAATGGTCTGGCGTTTTTGAGCTGTACAATGAGCGATTCCTCATAATGCTTTAAATACACTTTTAAATAGCCAATAGCCAATTAAATTAGGACATAATAGGTTATAAAATTGGGGTGTAGTCCTAATGTTATGGGCTAGATTGTACGTGGGTCTTTTGTTTAGCAAAGAATCACTATCGGTAAGCCAGCGTGTCTATTTCTGTTTACATTTAGAAGTTTTCAAAGTTATGACTTAATCTAATTTTTATCTAGCCCAATGGGATGCATATCTCTTAGATGAAAATAGGGAGGTATATTTCAGGTAGGAATGACACCAGTAGAGAGTGTAACCATAGAAAAAGTAAAATGTACGTATTCATGTTTTTATTTTTGAATTGCTGCCATCACATTACACAATCCTGTATTTGTTTGCAGCTTTCGTAAATAATCTGGTAATCTGATATCAACAGACTTTTGCCATATTACTTCTGTCAGGTTAGTATTTGTAAGCTCCCATAGTGCCATTAGCGTAATTGGTTTCTGTCGTTTGTTTGGAGATAAGAAATATTAATTGTTGATCAGTATTCTTTGGTAGAATAGCAGAAAGCAAAAGGGTTAACTGGTTTTTTTTGTCATGAGGATAATGAAATGTGAGGTGAGGCAATACAGACAATATCAGAACAAGTTATAGCATAATGGTAACGTTTCAGTACAGCGAATTTTAGTAAAAAAATATATATATATACATTTTTAGTGGTTTATTTGGTACATCCAAGGTGGCTTTTTCATTCATAGGATAAGTTTTTGTATTATCCACAACCAAAGAAACTTAATAGTGGGGAGCATTTTGAAGGCCAGATGATTTTTGTTGTAAAAATGCTTAAAAATACAATCTATAATGCACTCCAAACAGGAGAATAGTTTAGAATAAGTCACAAAATCCCAAAACATACGAAATAACTAACGCTTCTTAAGGGGAACACTAGACCTGCCAACTTCTAAGTATGGTTACATGTAATTCTTACGAAAAAATGTTAAAGTGAAGTAGGTCATATATTATTTTTAATAATGTTTTTTAATTTTGCAGTTTGCCATCACGTACTAGCCACATATTCTGAAATAATGGTTATAGAAACAATAAATATGGTATGTATATCGTACTTTTCACCGCGATGCCTTGTGCTACGTAAGAGAATAAGCATAAAGCACTGCAGTTTTTCAAATTAGCGTTCTTTATTTTTGTCATGTTCGCCATTTCTGTTACAGAGTACAATAATATTTGCACGCCACTCGTAATGTAGTGTGTAAGATTGTTGTCACAGCATCGAATGATTACAGAGTAGCCATTATTTTACCAAAACTTCTAGGGCAGTCAATGTTTTAAGCTAAATAAAAATTCCATAAGATGAACAGTTTCCCTAGTATTTATCAAAATTCTTTAATCACGAAACTCTGGGTGATATCTAAGTATGGCCATCTTGAAAGTTGGCTGTAGGATTATTTTATCACTAATTCGTAGGTACGTTCTGGCGCATTTATAACATTGGCAGTGTTGAAAACATGTGGTTCCTTTCACCAAACTAGTCCAGCATAATCTCTGAAGTCGTATTGGTTATTTTGGTGCCACACAATAGTACTGACTGAGTAAATCGTGTCTTTAAGAAAAACATAGAAATCTGTTTATGTAGGATGTCGGTAAGAGCTGCGATACAGTGAATACTTTTAAAAAGTGTGTTTTGCAACTTGACAGTATTTGCAGTCGAATAGAGTAACTTTCGGCTATTGTTTGGCTAGCCATTTATTCAGTTAAAATTGTAGTGGATTATTATATAAAATAAAATACGCCCATGAGAATTTGTAAACTGTATAATCAAAAATATGATTACAATAACTGCAAGTATAATCTTGACTGCTCTGTGTGAAAGCGTGCAAAATATAAACCATAAATATACCATAAACCACTTCAGGAAAGTTTCATAAGTATGCTTATTAGTGTTTTTAGTAGTATAAGCAAACTGTAGCCTAAAACTCATTGAGTAAATTTGATGTTATTTATGCGATGTGAGCGTTCATATTTTCATGCCTAAATAATGGGGCCACGGTGGCGGAGCGGTTAGACTGCTCGCCTTCCACGAAGGCGACCCGGGTTCAATTCCGTGCCGGGTCACTTCGGATTTTTGCAAGTGGCAATCGTGCTGGACGATGGCGCTCGTCAGCGAGTTTTCTCGCGAATCTCCTGTTTCACCCGCCCTTGCGTCCAGTGCTACTCCATTTATACCTAATTTCACCCTACCGACTCTCAAGCCCTCGTCGTTAAGAGTCGCTCAAATCTCTCAACACAATCAAAAATTAGTTTTAAATAATTCGTTCTTATAAACTTAAAACTTTTTAACTTTTGTGTCAAATATTAAAAATGATTGTCATATAATTAATGAAGACTTAGTGGCTTTTTACTATAGGTTAGTTGAAATGTAGTTTATTTGTGACTGAGCAGTTATATATGTCGAGTACATGAAATGCTGCGACCTATTTACGCACCTTTTTTATAATTGGAAAATCTTACTGACAGAAAACTTTGGAAGTTGGCAGGTCTGCAACACACCAAAGAACACCCATTTTTGGTTGATAATTAGATAGTGATATTTTAATGTAGTGAAACAGCATCAAGTTAATTACAGGCAATGAAAAGATTAACCTACAAGTGTAGGTTCAGGGTGGCTAGCATCAAGGAAAATGGGAATCCTGGAAAAGTTAAATATGTAGGTGTTACATACAAAAGAATTTTGTAATTTTCGAGAAAATATGTGTTTCCGTTTTTACCATGTGTGTTTGTAATGACCATATTACACGGTAGCATATGCCTTAAAAGCATGTGCAAGGTCTGCCATAGTGTCCATTGTAATGGCTAATATGGCACCTCTCGTGACATTTGCCACCTTATATGGCCAGATTTTATGCCAGGTCCAGTAATTAGACATGTCACATGTTTATGGCAGGTTCTAAACTGGCTTTTGTACCGGGACAATCACATTGCACTTTCAGAGCATAGGGTACCCTCCATGGTAACTAAGTACTTGAAACGAGGTGGTGCAGCAATTATATGGATGCCTCGATCATTATTATACATTCGTTAGGCTCAAACTAATTTAAATTGCTAAACGATACGACAAAGATAAATAATATTGGCCATGAGAACTTTTATTTATTGCTGGGAAACAAAGGATCTAAGATAATAGCCACAATGAAAATCCATAAGTTATTTTTCAAGTTAACATGTATCGCAATATTTTTAACTTCATATGAGTATGTGCGTTCGTAGTGCAATGGTAGTGTTTCTGTATGGAAGTCGCATTTACGTCGTGAGTTTAAAACTCCATAGATGCCAATTTTTTTTTACTGAATGTAATTCACTATTTTACGTTATGAAATAACTACTTTGGACAAACTGTTAAAATTAATGTAAGTACTTGAAAAAAAACTACTCTTGTGGTTGTGAATTCGCATAGTTTTTCAAATACTGATAAAATAGCAGTAAGCATTAAACTATTCTAATGGCAAACAGTAATAAAGCAATATTATAATAATATGCTAGTTTTAAAAAGGCCTACACAAGTTAAAAATTAGAAGCAGTTCTCAGTGTGTGTTTCATATTTACTATGAACCATACGCTTGTCTGCGCACCCACAGAGTGTGTCTGAAAAGCTTGTAAGTTGACTGCTGTCATGTAGTAGGTATCTTCCATGATGGCCAGCATAGCAGCTGGCATACCAGCTGATGCACCAAGCGTTATAGAGGCTTGTACAAGACCGAGCACAGCAACATGTATAATGTAATATCAGTTTCAGGCCTCCGCCAACCTGGAGCATTCTTCCGCATTTGAGGATGAAAAGCATGGGAGTGACAAGGGCGACACTGCCACGCACATAAAGTGCGCCATCACCACTAAGCGCAAGGCTCTGAACTTGTGTGCAGTGTTCTAGTCTCACTGCATATACGTACATCATATTGGTGTTTATGCCCTAAGGTGGTAGGATTTCTTTCATGTTGCTAGGTGAACTTGCTCTGGAGCAGGTCATGTAGAGCGGCCCATGTGAGAATCAATCCTCCCTCAAATATCTTCTTGCTACCTTTAGCGACTGACACGGGACCTCAATTAGTCGTAGTGAAACAGACCTTGAAAGGAAACTACAGCCTATTAAATCGTAAATGGGACTTGAAAGGAAAGAGCAGAGTGCGCGTTGTGAATCCTTATTACTCATGATTATCCAATGAAGACTGTGGCCCAGAATTAGTCTTTTTGCCAAGCCTTCACTCGGAGCCTGGTGCTATTGCAGAGTTTTGACGGTAATGTTAATGGAACTCGAATCTTAAGGGGAAGCTCATGTGCTGGTAGGTCCATATGGTAGATGCTGCTGATAAACTACAAAGGCAATGGAGTAATGGATTGCATCATTGATTTTTATAGCCGTGTCCACAATTCGTACTTCTTTATGCTGCGTCGAACAACTAAAGCAAACTATAATATATATTATTTTGTTATTGATTATACGTTGCGACATCATTTTCCATGTCAAATTTTTACACTTTTTTTTGTGTTGTATTGATGAGTTTCGTATGCTGAGCTTTTATATCTGTAAAGTTACTGAAGTATATTCAAGTTACATTGAATATTGCTGAGATTACATTTTTTTGGAGTTTTAGATTTGTCGCCATTCTGTGTTGTAGTTTTTCCCTCCGCAACTAAGGAAGTGCGGGACCCGGACATTTTACAGTAGGCGGGAGCATTTACGTGAAGGTTGAGTTGACGATTTGTGGTGAACGTTGGCTGCTCGGGAGTTCAGAGTCTGACTTCCGCAAATCGTGCAAGTTTGGCTGGCGTGGGGCGGCCCAGCCTATCGTGAAATGTGCTTGCGCTCGGGTTCACAGACCGAGGTATCGCAAGTCAGCAGTTGTATGACGTGGACCGCGGGGACAGGCGTCGTTTTTGGAATAGTAAGAGAGTCGTTTACCAGTCCTCAGCCAGTGTGGTCGCTTGGCTGCTGGTCTGGGTCCGGGATGAGTTTAATAATAGGCAGGCCCTTCTGGCCAAGCCCAGGACACGGTTAATGCATTTGTGAGATCGAGGATTGCACCACGGAATACGAGGAAGCCGGTGCGGGCGCGTGAGACGACTTCATCGTTGACATCACAGTGTAGGTTGTAGTGCGATGTGCGACTGGCCCAGCTCATGGAGGGGCCGTTTTCTAGAGTCTAGAGAGGGGTATGCGATGCCATCGTTGAACGAATGAACGGTAAAGTAGCAAAAGGTTTATTTTTAGATTAATTCAAGTCCCCTTACGGTAGACTACCAGATTTAGTTTTTTAAATTAGATTTTCTCAAAGGACTCCTCTTGGCAACGGCACTCAGGCTAATTGATATGCAGATAATTAATCTTATGGTGTCTAAATTATGTTTTGCACAGTGACGTAAAGTGACATTGATGCGTAGATTTTACATTCATTGAAAGCATTATTAAAAAAAAATAATTTTGAAGTGAGTAACTACCATTATTTATTTATGGCTATAGACCCCCCTAAGTATAAGTTGATGTTTAAAAGGATATAGTCGTAAGTATTTAGTGATCTCTTGCAATTAAGTGAAAGCAAGAAACAGACGAAAGAAACTGTTTACCCCCACCAAGCGAGTCGACAGCTATGCCGCTGACAAATATATATTGCGATGTAAGATGCAGATAAACTAATTATTAGGGGGCATTAGCCCGCATTCGTGACAATATTATTGTAGTGAATAAAAACCCAGGTTTGTTGGAAATCGAAATAAAAACTAATGACCACACCATTGTTATAACATGTGATTTTACAGTTCTCTAGGTGATTTGGAAACTCATGATGTCCACAGTTTTGTCCGCAAGAAATAAATTAAATGTGGCAATACAAAGATGGTTAATGTGCAGCTGGATTGGGCACTATATCCAATTCAGTCTTCATCGAAAATTATGTCTAAAGTTCTTAGTTGCAGTATGAAATATTACTGAAATACATATATAAATCTATACAATGAATAGAACATAGGACGATGTATTTTACTGAAAGCACAGTGCAAGTAAGTAAGTTATATAACTATTAAATATGTTTAGTTCTGATAAAATTTCTGCTACTGTGAGGGAAATGAAATCATTTTTTTTTCTCAGCAAGAGAGAGGTTTAATTTCTACTGATACTTTTTGTTCAACTTTTCACAAAACATGTTGATTTGAAGTTTGCAGACATGGCAAAGATATAATATAGGTAAAATCATCATAGGATAAAACATTGGAACCATTTTTGACTTTCAACCTATTAAAATTTAAATTTTTAATTTTTTATTGAATTGGCCATTTCTAAAAAACTCTTATCCAAAAATATTGTTTTGAGAAAAGTACAAAGACTGTTTTGCGAAGACTCATTATTCTAACCCACATGTTTAGAATTTTTGTTAAATAATGTTGGTGCATTTACACAGTATAATCAATATTATACTACAATAGGTAAACAATAGAATAGATAAGAACGGTTTAAAATGAATAAAATAAGAGCTATTTAGAAATGAATACGAACAAAGTATATTTTAACATTACTTTTGTAACTACAATGCGAAACTGATAATGTATATTCATTAAAATAGCACAAATTATAATGCAATAATAGCAAACAGACACGTCCCTAATAAGGTCACTTTTCAGGCATCATCTTCTACAGTGTTATTGACTGGCCAGTTCAGAATATCTGTGTAGAATCCCAAATGCTCATTTACTACATACTTCACTTTAATTCAACCTCTAACTTATTGGTGTTTAGTGGAACATTTTCTGTGTGTATATACCATATCGTGAGGCATTTTGGTTGAGTTCACTCCAGGCAAACCTAAATCAAAAGTATGACGTATTAGGACATCTATGTATTCGGATGTAACCACGACTTGTTTATGTGCAGCTTTTTGTACACATTCTGCATAGCTAGCAGGAGTAAATGAAACCTTAGACTGACGAGATACATCCCTTACGAGTGATTAAAGATATGTCACCATTTTTTGTAGAATTCGGGCCGCCATTGATTCAAATCTAATATCTCTCCGGTGTTTACCGTGTGAACTGTGAATAGCTGCTGATTTGTGAAACTAACAATGCATTCAACATATTCCACTGAAGTATAGATTCTGTCTCTCTTACGAATCACACGTTTCGCTATGGCAAAGTCGTTGCCACAAGGTAAGTGTGTCCGCGAACAGGCAAACTGCGAACAATTACTTCAAATCGTCCAGTATATGCTATTAATGAGGTTAGAAATCTGATCAAGAAATGGTTTCTATTCTACCCTGCGCATGTATCTGAATACAGATGCAACACTTAAATACCTGCGGGCACATAATCCTGTCTGTAGTGACTCTGTAACGGCAGCGCGTTACTTGCGCCCTTTGGTACTGTACTTTACCGCTCAACACTAGTGCTTTGATTAGTTTCTATGCTCGTCGCCACCGGCCGCGCTGTTGCCCGACCTCCATGAACTCCTTCGATTCCCCTCTCTTCTCCAGACGCTTCTCATACTCCATTTTCTCCCTCCTTCCATGTGACATATTATGATTTTTTTTTTTTTTTAATTGTACTGGGATATCATTCTGCTACTGCCTTTCGACTGCGAGCCTTCGTTGCCTCTACGTCGGAATTTCCGGAGACCTACTTCTTTTCATCATGGATATAATTGGCGTGATGTGACAGCAGTAATAGGGCACACCGAACGACGGCAGCTAGCAAATCAATTCTAATATATTTCACTTTGGTAAAATATTAAAATGAGTTGTAACCGGCGAGGAAGTGTTATTGGATGGCAGAAGTATGAGGTGAGTTGACGACACACTTAATATCTAGTGATCATTTAACAATGGTCCTTTTGCACGTAATTTTTCTTGCATTTTGCTGGTTTGCTGTGATGTGTGATTTCGGTTCAGTAAGTCCCTTCAGGACTGTGTTGGATATTCTTTCTGTTTTGGTGTAGGTAGTTTTCTTTCAATGGCTGAGACTGCGCTGATTGTCCAAGAGGTCCCCGATGGCGATATGTTTAGGAACAGTGACCTTGTAGTCTGCTCACCACTATTAATTTTAAATTGTGTGCAGTATTTTCTTATGTCGTAGGGCCTTCATGGGCATACTATCGTTTTGCTGCTCCTGCGTTGAGTGTTATGTTATATTGAAATTTTAGTTCGTATTTTTTATTTCCGAAGGTGACTTAATGGGCTACTCGCCGCCACCTTTCGGAGGGTGTAAGTGTTAGGTGTTGCATTCTTAATTTTTTAAATGCCGTGTTTGTATTGTCACGACAAAAGTAATAGATGGATTTAATAAGCATTACTAGTAATGGAAGTACTCTCTTGAGCCCTAATATAATAATTAGCAAGGTTTGGTTATTTGTGTGCATGATTGTATGCGTCAGCAATACTTATACGTAAGGAATTAATTCTACAAATATACTCTCATACAGGGTAATTTATGGCTCATGGTTTAAATAGAACATTTTTATTGGGAATTGTTGCGAAGCTACAGTGCTCGTTCCCATTTGAAAGTTCCCGTATGTGGCAGTTTAGTGTAAGGCCGCTTTAATACGTGGTACAATTTGAAACGGGAATTTTATAATGTCCAGTAACGTAACTTTAAAAGAGCTGCATTTACAGTTAAAGCGAATTTTATGATAAGTATAAAATGTTATAAGCGCAAGGCTGTTTACTTGGCGCAAAATATCTCACTACCTGATCAAGCCTTAATGTGCCTGCCACCAATAATTTGTTTCATATGTGGTTTTTACGATGGTATACCACGCCGTTCCTGGAAATTACATATAAATTATATATACTTTTTAATGGATTGCCAGGAAGTGTTAATGAAATCAACATCTAGTCAGGCCATAGTGCGGCCAAAGTTACGTGAACACTTTATTCAGGTTTTTAAATTACTATTCTTGTAGCCTGATTCAGGTAAAATTTTCTAAGGGTTGTGTGTTGCTATTAGTTAATACAACGGTGAGTTGTAAGGTTTATAATCTGGCCAGGCCTTACTGAGCCCGAAATCTATGTGCGTACTTTATTCATATTTTATGCCATGGCGATTGCGGCCCGAATCAATGTAAATTTTATTAAGGCTTACGAGCTGTTACTGGTTGATGGAACGGAAAACTGTAAGGTATTTTGATCTAGTCAGGCCTTAATGTGGCCCCAATTACGCGAGTACTTGAGTCATGATTTTACTACGTTTCTTGCGGCCCGTATCAAAGTAAATTTTGTGAAGGGTTGTGAATTGCTACTGATTTATGTAACAGGTAATTACATTGTCATTTTAATCTAGTCGGTCCCTTATTTCGGCAATATGGAAACCCTGTTTATCGTAATTTATTTCATAGATTCCTATACTTGTATTATTCTCATGCCAGGTCTTATATTGTAATAACTTTGTATCTGAATTTTCTACTGTTTTCACAATGAAAAGTTTATTGCACTCGGTTATTCAGCTTTGAAATCACGTAATAAGTATCCATTGTAATGCAAACACTGGGAGTACACAATAAATTTATAAATGAAAGAAAATAGTTGTATAAGTTTTTTTGGTAAAAAGTAATCATATTGATTCCAAGTTTTAACTGTTGTGCTGTAGGTACACATTTGCACCTAGTACGGTGCCATTAAAAAAAAAGAGCAAACCCAGTTTCAACTTAACTTGCCCTTCAGGGTACATGTACAGTACAGATTTTTTAGTCTTAATGTTATGAATACTTAAAATGTTAACACACAGTTGACAGATAAAATATGCCTTGCACTGGTATATTGGGAAACTGGAGATTCTGGATAATGTTAAAACAAAGTCCCAATACTTCATCACTTTCATGACACCATTTCCTTGTTTATTTTGAGATGGGGTGTCTCAACATCCCCCTCCTTCCCCCTTTAAATGACACAATCAAAATTAATTTTCTCTCAAAAATGTTTGACTTGAAAAATTATGCTTCCTTTTTGAAACACGAACTGATCTTACTGTTTCCTTACTCTGCTGTATTTACGAGTAAAAAGGAACTTGTTACCTGCATGACACGAAGTTTTTAGCACACAATTATTTTTGTACGTGCATACAGTTTTGTCCCGACACACGTTTTCCAGTTGAAAATTCTACTACACACTTTGGGAAGTGTGTTCAAAGAATTTTGAGGTAATCGCATGTTCTGAAAATACAGCTTACCTATTTGGACAGAGTTCACGCGGGCTAAGAAGAATTAATTTTTGCTAAAAATCTCTAACTACGCTAATTGTCTCCGTTGATTCCTCACTTACTTGCATTTTGGCGTAAACTGGAAGAATTCTGCGAGGTGTCCACAATGAACGGAGAAACTACGATCAGCTGGAAAGTTCGTTGCCCGGACGATTGGCTGGCGAGGTCGTTGCTCGGAGCGAAGCAGGTTCAACGCACAGTGGGCCTCAAGGTCGGACTGAGCGGTGCAAGTCGGCTGTCACACGAGGCGATGCAGTGCATATGCGCTAGCCAGGGTCGTCCAGCTGTCTGCGCGAGGCTCGGCGGTGGTTCGGGGGCGGCCGAAGTCAAGGCGCCCTGCTATTCGCCGTGCTACCGAGATTCTAAGAGTGATAGTGGAACGGAATTGGTGGTCATTGGAAGCTCCCCCTGAATTCACCCCACCATGGAAATTGTGTGTGCTGTTGTCGCTGATTGGAGGCGCATGAAAAGACTTTATTGGTCGAGCACAGTGTATAAAATTTTGGTGACTTTTTGTATAAATGCGACCCCAGGAGTGCCACTCGGGAGAGATGGCTACTCCACAGTGATCATATAGTAGCTTCATGAGTTAAGTGTTTTGAGAACTTTTCTATGAAAATTTGAATTTAAGACCTTCTGGCACGAGTGTCAGGTTGGACCAGATGGGAGGTCCTTGTAGGAGTTTTGTGGATCTCAGAACGTCGTTTTCAATTTTAAGGAAAGCATATTCTTAGGATATTTTAAAGAATGTTTTGGAGAAAAATGAAAATTCCTTTTGTAGGTACATTTTAAAAGTTTATGTAGTTTTAAATGATGGCCTTCAGAAAAGGTAATAGATTACCATCTTTCTCTTTTAAAGCCACCATAAATGTGCTACGGTTATGGGACATAAGATTTAAAGTAACAGTTTACATAACATGCTCCTTTTAAAATATTTGATAAATGTTTAAAATCAAAGCCTCTTTTGCGAATATATAAATATCAGTTATTAATTGAAATGAAAATTGGCTTGAACCATTGTGGCTATGACCAAGTAAATAAAACACCAGTTTGGAATATTGCTCGTGCAATACTCAATTAAAGCATATTAAACTATTTGTTTGATTAAAGCTATTCTATTTAATGGAACTAAAAATGACTTTCAGCATTGTGGTGATGACCAAGTAAAGAGAATACAATGTTAAAATTTTGCTGGTATGATCAACTAGTACAGTACTTGTTTGATGACCTTTAAGCTGTAACGACAGCAATGCTTCCATTTTGGCGGTATAATAATTATTATATGGACGCCATTATTTATAGATTAATGTGTAATTATGACTTCTTTGATTAATATAACGATCTAAGTAATTTGTTTGTTTAGTATGTAAATATTGTTTTTTTTTTTTATGGCAGTAATCTGTTTTCTTTTATTCCAAGTGTTTATTTTGTACATAATAATTTTTATTCGTCTATGTTTTATAATTGTTATGAAGTTGGTAATGTTAATTGCTATGGGTTACGTGTCCGTAAATTAAGTCAATGTTTGTTATTTGGTTGTCGTGACGACGCAGTGGCGTGATCATTTGAACTGAGGTTGCCATTCCGTGATTGGCCGAGAAGAGGGACGTGTTAAGTTTTTGTTGGAGCGATCTCCATGATATATTTTACCGTTAGGAATGGCTACGGCTAGTTGTCGTAAAGCCAATAGGAATTTCATTTGAATTCTTGTTCAAGTCGAGTCTCGTAACTTTAAGAAAGCAGACATGAAGAACCGAAGGCGGTATTTCAATGCATATATTTTAATTTAGTTTGCTTGTGCTACCTACGCGTTTATTTAGGAAGTCCGCCACCCACGAGTTATGTGGGGTATTTATTCTATAAACTGTAATTTCTTCGTGTACCCAGACTCGCTGGCCTAAAATGAGGGAAGCTTAGGGTACTCGAACAGAATAATACATGCATCCGACTACCAGTACCAGTGGCTATGCTTCGTTTAATTATGAGTTAGATAACTCTTCATCTACTTTGAAAAAGATGTTCACTTAATTTCATACATAGATATTTTATTTCTCTGTTTTTTTTTTCATTTGTGTTACTCCATTAAAAATGTCTAAATTTGTCTAATTTTTTAAAATCTAATTTAGATGGACCGAGATCTATCAAGGTAACGGTTTTAACTTTTCGAATTGTAGTAGCCGGCTATTTTGCTTAGCTACTAAATTACATCTTGGATGACATTTACATTTTGACTTAAAACGCTTAGATTTGTTTTAACCATTAGATATTCACTTTTTTTTTTTTAATTTGAATTTATTTATTGTTCAGCTCCGATGAGGTGTGCTGTAGACTCTCTCTCTATTTTTAAAATATGTTTTTAATTCTAAGTTGCTAACGCATTTTGTAATCATTAAAGGCGATGAAGGTCGGAAAATAAAATTGTCAGTGTTTTTCTATCGATTATGCATATTCTGAACATGTTATTCGTTTACAAAATACAAAAGGCGTCGTCTAACGACATTTTACCAACAATTGGTTATAGTTTATGGCATTTCTTAAAACAATCACTTAAATATTTGTGTACATATATTTTATATTTATGAGAATTGAACATGCCTGGGTCCCATATTTAAGGTACCATTTCCTACGCATATTTTTTAAATATTATTTTTTTAAAATTTTGTCAAGGATTGGTGCTGCATTTTTTACCAGTATTATATTGATCTTAACAAATCTTGGTGTTTTATAATTTTGTCAAGGATTGGTGCTGCATTTTTTACCAGCATTATATTTATTTTAACAAATCTTGGTGTTTTATAATTTTTACTTAATCTCATTACGTGTAGTTCTTCAAATTTTGTTAAATTTATATTCCAGTCTGCTTCAAATTTTTTACATAGTTATGTTAGGACACTTAACCTTTTATGAGCTTACGCCCAGTTAGTTTTAAAATTATGTTTTTCTGTTGGTGTGCAGTCAAGAGATTCAACAGAGGATACAATAATTTTATTTTCAGTATAATTTAATTACACCATTTGCATTTAAATTAGGAACCTGCTGTAAATTATAGTGAAGGAAAATACATTTTTTTTAAAAACCTCCTAAATATTTAAGAAATTATTCCTGAAGTATAATCTTTGGATGGCGCAGATTTATATGGCTGAATTATGAAAATGTTTTAAGAACAAATGTTAAGTTGGATGAAAGGTGTAAAATAAAATATTTTATAAAATGTATGTGTTAGTATTTTTTTGTCTTAAGGATGTAGAAACAAAGACGAGTAATGGACAGCACGTCCCATGCTTTAGCTCAAGTGTAGGATAGTGTGTTCTCTAGCATCTGACTCAGAGCTGGTGCTGTCCCTGCATAATATGCTTATAGAGAGACCTGAGGCAGGTTGTCGTTACTCATAGTCGTGTTTATGTTGGTTCCACATCTGAATAGCACTACTGTTCTCTACACAAGATTTCAGCATAAATAATAATGTTTTTTTTTTTAAATTTAAAATCAAGCAACTGAAAAATTTCTAACAACATTGTTAGTTTAGTTATGAACTAATATAAACGTAGGAATTGAAACTGACACTTTTGTGGGGTGTAGCACTACTATACTTATACTTTCATTATGAAAAGAAAAACCAATTTTCGCAGTCGGTGAACTTCGTTCAAAAGAAATAAAAATAAAAATTCAACAATGTGTGAATTGATAGGACTGTGTTCTCACAACTATTAAAAAATTTACTTCCGTCGATAAGAATAGTATAAATAAAACACTAAGTTAGAGAATTTAAAATCCTAGTTAACTAAAAGTCGAACTTTGTAGATGTTTTACATTTAGGAACAATGCTGAACGAAAGTAAAAATTGGCTTAGATCGAATGTAATTCTGCATTTTTCATTTCACTTATTTTACGCCATAGGGGTCTGCCGGTACATGGAGGCAGTTTGTAGATCACAATAACGGTTATGAACACACAATATGGATGCCACTGTGTACTGTACACGGCCGATGACCAAACACTTGGTTTGAGAGACCATGAAACACTTGCTTCACCTTCCACTACCTGAAAAATACGCTCGAACCAAGATGTTAATATTATATTTTTTGAAGAAAATAATCAACGGATACACACATAATCAAACTTCTCATGTATGATATAATTCATACAGAATACAGGCACAGAATAGTAGAAAAAGATTATGCGATAAATGACTACTAAACTCTTCAAACTAATATATAAGTATTTGCACAAAAATGCTATTAGCTTCATATAGTATAATACACATCAATAAGATTTTCGTTAATTACGTATCTGAGCATCTTGCAGTGTTAAAGAATTTGTCTGGTTTATATGCATCATTTGAGGGTTATTTATTATAGTCATATCTGTACATCGAGCAAGATATTGTTGTTAATGAATTTGATCTTACAGTGGAAATGAGCCTAAAAAAAAATTTAAAAAAATGCATTTGGGAATTTTTATGTTCAGTTATGTTTACAGGAGTTTCATTTTCTCTAATATACATATGTGTTTCCAATTAATGTTTTATTTGATCCCGTATCTATCCAGCCAGAGTATGGATCCAAAGTCACAATAAGGTAGAGGGAAAAGTGGAAGGAAGTTTGCTGCGATCAGCCAACGGTTAGAAATTACAAAACTCTTACAAAAGAATACAATGAAATACCAGTGCAAAAATTGCACGTGTTGTATATAAAATAACACGTTCAAGTAGAAAATTCCTACCGCACACTCTTGTAACACTTCCTAAGGTAATTTTAAAAAAATCACAATTAAACTTTTAAGTACAAGGCGACGTCTACGAAGTTTTCCTTCTGTTGCTGTTTTTCCTTCATACTTTTCTCGAATTAACAGAACTTTACTTTTGCGTTCAACAGAAAGCTACCGGCAGCGAATGGAAAACTGTAGTCGTCATTGTTAACTGCGCATATCAAAAAGCCTGAGAGAGAGAGAGAGAGAGAGAGAGAGAGAGAGAGAGAGAGAGAGAGAGAGAGAGAGAGAGAGAGAGAGAGAGAGAGAGAGAGAGAGAGAGAGAGAGAGAGAGAGAGACTACTGTGTATTGTTAACGGGTTTTTACATGTGGAGCAATTCAGGGCCCGGCACGGACATCTTGTTTAATGTTTTACAATCTAGTCTACGAAAAAATTTTCATATATTTTTAACTATTTAAACCTTTCAACTCTTCATTCTAAAACATCCCTGCAGTTTTAAAATTACAGTGAAAAAATCTCTTTCATAAAATAAGATATTTGTGTGTACGTGTATATATACGTATGCTTGTTATAGCTGTCTGTGAAACTCTGGTTCTGTATGAGTGAACAACGGAGTTTTAGTTTCTATCGCTGTAAAAATGTGGCATCAAAATGACGGAGTCACAAAAAATGTGTTTAAATACTAATCTTTTTTGGACACAAAGAAAGCATAAATATAAATATCATCCAATAATAATCATTTTTAATAAAAAGCTGATCTTTGGTAAAGGTTGTTCGTGATAAAGTGAGCACTTTTGAAATCAAACTTACAAAAAAGTCACTACCTCTAACTGCGTATATTTTAACGGGCTCACTGAGTAGTATTCACCCAGTAAAGTTGGTAACGGTGGATGGGAAGTAGTTCCATATTTTAACGTCGAATAAAAAGTGTTAGGTAACCATTTGCGATAACTTTAATTATTTATTTCGCTTTCTGTTTTTTTATTAATGCAGCAAAGCATAAAATTAGCATATTTGTAAAATATTTACGTTTCTAAAAATTCCAGTTTCACTTGCATGACGCATTAATAAAGTGACGAGGCTTAAGATAATGTTAATTTTACATAAGGCGGAAGAATATACAGCGCCATACAAGTAGATATTAAGTAAGACTTTCAAAAGTGCTCATTTTACCGTGAACCGTCTAAGAGAGCTTATGACAGTCGTAATGAAACGAAACAAATTTCTGATTTCCAGTACTGAATTATATTTTACTTTCGTGTGAGCAGACTTATGGTAATAAAATACGCATGCACTTGGACACTACACTACATGAGACCATATTTTAGGTTACTGTTGGCTATTCACAGTAAAGCGAGAACTTTTGAAAGCATTCCCTTTTGGAATAACAGTATGCTTTATTTTAGCCTTAGACGTTAACTTCCGAGTGTGGTTTAATATACACACTGTGTTTAGTACGTACATGGCAATATTGACCTAAAAAGGTTGTTAAAGGATAAAAAATGGCCCAAAGGAAAAAGTCACGGAGGCCTCAAAAGTGCACACTTTACAGTGAACAACCTATAGATTATAATCTATGTATTTTAAGTAGCTGTTCTAAAGCAGTGTTGCTAAAGCATAGAAGCAATATGGGGTAGAGTTCTCGTACAGTAGTTACTCTTTGTGTTCGAAGTCTGGACTGCTTTTCTACCAATAGCCCTATCACAAACTACGTGCATAGGGTTTGAGTTCTAAATGTATGTGCTTTGGTATGTTGGCACTCTTACTTTTACTTCTAACTTAGTTTGAATGCAACTATAATATATGCAAGCTAGTCAAAGTGTTAAACATGTGACTTCCACTGTTACGTAGTCAGTGGACATTTTTGGTACCGTACATTCTTTCAGGCAAGAAGTTGCGTTACGGATAGTAAATGTGTGTGTACCAGAACATTTCAGCCAAACGGGAAGTTACTGGGCATCTGTTAAATGTTTCAGTAGTACGGAAGTATAATATTTCTAAATTCAAATTTTGAGACTCCAATATTGTTTGTCAACAAAACTTGTTATATACATTTTTCTGTTTAACTGTATGTGTGTTTTGTGGTTCCTGTGATACCTTTTCAACTTTTAACCAATTTCCATCTTACTCGATCCACACGGAGTGCCTAGTAAAAAAAAAAAAAATTATGTTTAAGTATCAACCACATACACGTCTCATTTACAAAATGGAAAATCTTTAACATTTTGGTTGTATTTCATATTTTAGGTCTTAGTAATCTATTAGAACCAACCAAGCTTGGTATGCTGTGTGCCATTTACTGGCACGGTAAGGGTTTAGCTTGCGTTTGCTTAATTTCATTCCATTTTTGGTGTTTTACTTTGTAGGCAAAATTTTTTTTTGCAAAGTCTGTTTCTTGAACTGTCATTGCAACCAATTATCCCCTTTTGTGCTCAAGTAACTCTGTTATTCAAATAATGTTTTCCTTATTAATTTATTATGTAAAGTAAATTGTATTAATCAAGAAAATAATTTTCATCAGTAAATCTTAAAATTTTATAGGCCACTAATTATGGTGAAAGTATTTAACGAATATTTTAGTTAAATTTGTATTTCTCATCTCCTTTTTGTTATAGGTGGCACCACTTGTAATTTTTTGTCATTTAAATTATAATTGGATTGATTATTAAGATTATAGAGGGCAGCACTTTTTGCAAATCAGTTTATTTCTGCATTAAGTACGTTGCTATTAATGTCAATATCTGCTGCCGTAAAATATCTTAACTTAATTAATTAGAGTTCCTATGTTTTGAATATAAATTTTTTCAAATTATCTTTTCTGAAAGCAAGTATAACCATAGATATATCAATACTGCTAACGATATTTACAATGTAAAGGAGTGCTGACGCGATGTTCTTTCTTCTACTTCCCCCCATCTTAAAAATGTGTCTCGTATTTTGGTGACTACTGATATTATCCTGTAAAATTATGTAAAACTTCGTTCCCACCTCATTCGTGCGGTCAATGTTTGTTGTAAGTTTCACCATGGAGCCAATGTAGTTTCGGCCGTGTTCACCTTGTGAACGAGGCGACGCGTCCCAGTTGCTCGTTATTGTGTGAACCACCTTCAGGAGAAGGCAAAAGAATGGCTTGCGTCTGCACTGCTTATGTCAGGAAAGAAAAACATGTTTTCCTTTGTTAATTATAAAATATACATATTTTGCAAACATTAAGTGAATTGTGCGGGTTTGGTTATCCACCCATTGTAATTCAGAGGCATGAACATTCTTCTCCTAATTAAAATCCAGAACAAAGGCAACACTTCGTAGCAATCACATCGAAACATTGTTTTCTTCGTAAAATGAATGAATTTTCTCGTTTTGCAAGGTACACCTCTATTGTAATAAGTTTACCACACTTTTAATAAATTTTAATCAATTTTACTCTAATTTTATCAACACGTATATTAAATTAGCCTACTTCTATGTTTAGTGACTTAATTTTTGTTGCCATCATGTTAATAAAATAAAATAACGAATTAGGTTAATTTTGTGCAGAAACTACATGGGTATTGATATAATGATAAGGTAATAACGCTATTACTCAGCAATTTAACAAAAGATAATAATAATTTACCTTGCTTTACACGCAACATTTTTTTAAAAGGAATCATTAAATATATTTATGGTTCACAGAATATGTGCGAAGTATTGTTCTTTCATAATATAATTTACCCTAATTAAATCATTTTTGAAATATAAAGTTTCACAGCAATTATATAAATGTTACTTTACTGCTTTTTTATGTACATGGTTGCTTGCATGGCAATGACAGCTTTTTCTAAAGACTTGACCTATGTCGTATACAACTACTTTTCACAAAGCACAAGTAAGAGCAACCGGAGCCACCCTTTTATATTCACCATCTTCGGTCTTGTGGGTTATATGTTGTCGAGGTCTACTGGACCATCCGACATACATCAACCGAGATGTTGGATCAGCTGGCACCACTTTAAATAAGCAATTTATTCACAGGTTAACATACAATTTGGTCAATATTTCGGAAGATAGCGCCTCCGGAAAATTAACTTTACATCTTTTGTCAGTAACCAACAATACAGAATATGGAATTTTTGCAGAAATATCACACATTATTTTGAATGGTAGTCTTACAGATTTATAACGGTGCTGTGTGATATACACTTAATCATCCTACTTCTTGTCTGAACAAAACTTATGATAGCAATAAATATATTGGCTACTAAACCGATTTAGTCATGGTTTTTTGGATACAACTAAAACATAACTGAAATCAAATTATATATTATATATATGTAAATATATACATATATAGTGGTGTGTGTTGGTTGTGTGGAAGAAATTAAACCCAACATTAATATGTGTTGTGAAGGAAGAAAACGTGTTTATTACATAAGTAAATTCATTATAATTGTGTTAATTATGTGTTTTTAACTCCTCTGACCAGTAACTCGAATACCTGACTGAGTCAGTTAAGTAACAGAAATGTTTCTTTAGTTTTCATTATTATTCCTTTGCAAAATTTAAAAAAAATTACACACCAGAACTGGCAGTATAACATACTTGTCACCCTAGTTCAATTCCGTTTGATTTTGGTGTGTGCAAGACATTCTGTAGGCGGGATATGTATTCATAAAATTTGCGTTCGTGGTATGAGAAACAGTATTTTAGTATTCGTTTCTGCTGACTGTTTTTAGGACATTCTTAAGTTTTTTTTTTTTTTTTTTTTTTTTTTTTTTTACCTGCATGATATTTATTCATACTCGCGTATTTAGCACAGGATCTGTAACTTTTCCGATATGCAGAATCGCAAATAGCACGGACACTTGTTGCCTGAAATATATATGGGGAACAGTGCGAGGAATAATCGCTCGAATTTTGAGTCAGTTAGGACGACGAATTTTCGACCTTGCGAATGTGAAAAACATGCACGCAAGACTGTGTGGCATGTTCTGCTTTCTGTACGAACAAATGTTCGTTACGGTGGTGTCACAACGATAAACTAGCTGTAAAAAAACACGAAAGCCTAATGTACGGTTGCACCATCGTGATTCGAAATTCGATCCGAGATTGTATCTAATATCGACACAAGAAACTGTTGCACCATTCGAATTCAGAGATGGCGGTTAGAAATCCGAGATCAGCAGCCATCGTCGACAGATATAGTTTGAAAATACGCCAACAGATAGAACTACGTTCTATTGTTTTCTTGGGAAATTAAGACAACATTATACAAAACTTGAATATTATTCAGTATAATTCGTAGAGTAATAATTCACTTAAAACAAATAAAACATAGCACATTTAGTTCTATTTATAGTGGAAAATACGCCTACTTCCACGGCTTCATGTATTGCGAACCAATAGCAAAATTTGTCTAATACTTAATGTCGATCTCTCACTTTGGAACCAAGATCGACAAATCGGAGATCCAGAATCATGAAATTTCGTTGGTGCAACACTTTTACATTGGAACCAAGATAAAACTGGATCCTGGTTCGGAACTTGGATTATTTGATCTCGGATCGGGAAAGATTTTGGTGCAACCGGGCATAATAAGTAAGGCTATACAGAAGGTGACTACATGGAAATGTTTGCAAGTGCCTCCCCTATTCCCCTCTTCAATCGGGGGAACGACAGTTGCTATTGTTAGTACTCGGACCGCTTGTTTGCAAACCGGCTAAACAGAGTTGCCCGTGCCGACACAATGCGGAGCGGAAGGTATTTACCGTGGGGAGAGCTGGTGGTTTGCAGCTTTTGATGTCTAGGCTTATTCCCCATTCCCCTCTTGTTCTTACTCCGACCTACAGTGAGACCTCGCTGCCTGCCGTTGACAATTTAATTTAATGGAAACGCTTTTCGGATGTTAATGACACATCTGCCTACAAATATCGTCTTAACGTTTGTTTTTAAATCTAGTGTTATCACGCCATTTTAAGGGTACTGCATGCAAGGTTCTGTTCTAATGACTGTAAAAGTGAAAAAGCACTTGCAAATAAATGAGACATAGTAAACCATACACTTGAGTTTTGAGCGAACGTTACCTCTTTTGTGCCTGGATACCGTGGCGCAATTATTTTATTTTAAAAATATTTGTAGTAGTAAGGGCTTTTGTTGCTTTTATATTTATTTACTAAATTTATCTATGCTAATGGCGCAACATGTTCCTGACATCCCCAAAAATGTTTTTCTAGTTTATATGTAAGAATACGCTTTCTATTAAAACCAGGGTTTCATGCAGCGTGTTCTTGTAAATGTTGTAGTGGTTATTTTGTCACTTTATTTAATATTATTCCAAATTATGTTTTACTATATGAGTTAGCAGTATAATCATTGGTTATGTTATAAGTTTATTTGAAATATATATCATGTGTAAGTTTTTTTCATTTGCTTCTAGATAGTATTTCGTATTAGCATTCAGGTTGTTATTTTTAATTTCTTCCTTAGAGGGTAGTCAGCATTAAAGATTTATTAAACAATTATCCTGGTTGTCTTTCGTCTCGCTATTGCTGAGTGGTGTAGATATGTGTTAATGTCAGACGATAGCTAATCGGAGGACAGGATACAACATAAGTAAGGAAGAAATAAAATATAAGTAAATTCTTTCTTTAGAAAAAATTTTTACCAGCTCCAACGATGGGCGTGGTATGAAAATACGAAAGTTTTAATGATATAATAATTAATATATACGAATAAATGAAACAAGTGCTGCAGGATGTTTGAATATTAAATGAAATAAGTGGTTGAATTTATGTCAGAAAAAAAAGAGGCAAATAAAATTTTTTTGAGAAGCTGTAAATTACAGTCTGTTGTGATTTATATGAAATAGAACAAATTGTTCAGCATCTCTTCCGTTGCCTCCAAGAAGCCCTGATTTGACAACACCATACAACATTTACGGTGTTTCATCAAGCAAAATGTGCTGAATCACGGTCATTGAACCAACGATCAGCTTAAAATAAATTGTGCATACAGCCTTGAAGAAAGTGATTAGCGAGAACAACACGACTTGACACGCATTCAGTTATATTGGGATCATAAAGGGACACAAATTGATGTTTTCGATTCTTAAGTGGTATGGTCCACCTTTTGCATTAAGTTCATACATATGGACTTGTAGGGGTATACGGGCTTCGTGCATACCGTCTATTAAATGTATAAATGTATGCTGCGTCGGCAATTCTCACATACATCTTTATTCCTCATCCGTGTACCAAATGCCGATATCTTGTCCTATAAAACGAGATGCGCAGCCATTTGAAACTGCACATTGCAACATCCTACAGGATTCGCGAGATTGTTCACTGAGAGGTTCGTATGCGCCCCAATGTTCACGAAGATGTTGCGTTACACAACGCGGCGCACTTGTGTAAGCACCTTAAGGTGAGATTTCTCTTATTATTATTTTTTTTATGAATTTGGTTATCTGAGAGAGGTTTCGAAAAATACCTCCTTAATGCAGTTGTTATTTGTCACTGTTATAGTTTTCAAAATGTAATACTAAAATTCCTGACAAAAGAGTTACAGGAAGGTTAAAAGTGTTAAATTTGAGTCTAAGCGCGACATACTGCATTTGTGTTACAAGCTACGAAAGGAACAAAAACAACTTTTCCTCTACAGTTTATGGTTTAAACTAGTTATTAAATGAATGTTAACAGTTTCGCTTTAATGAACAAAAATATATTTACGACAAGTTTAACCCCTATTTTCATCAAATTCTGAGTGTCAATACTCGCTCACCTGTTTATAAATCGTACTCATACCAAATCAGTATATTCTGCATTAAATGTAATTTGATTTGAAAAAAAAAAAAAAAAAAACTAAGGAACAAAGCCTAGTAGGGTGCAGAATTCGGGAAATTAAGAACTTTGAGTGTTATATTTTGAAAAATATAATGATTTGACAGCTAATAACTGCATTAAGGGGCATAACTTATGGAACGCATAATTACTAAAATCACAGATATTTTTCTGAATGTGAAAAAGGAAACCTATTACACTTCAAAGCAATATGTACATGCAACGGTATTGCACTCCTTTTGTCTACTGAGTAATGAGCACCATCATAGTTGTGTTAATACGCGAAAACCTGTTACGCCAGTAATATGAGATGTTAATGAAGTCGATTAAATCATTTTGCGGGGTTTGAAATATGAATTCGGCTTATCTCGCCTCGCCGAGAGGCAATAGAAGCGCATACATGACCGATAATTTGGTGCGCAATTGTATATTGGTCTAATTAATTAATGAAATGCTACATTTATGCGTCTCGCAGCTAAATAAATTGTAAATAGGCAACAGCGTGCTGTATTAGGGATGTGTGAAACAAGACACGTCAGCCGTCCATTGGAGTATGTACGTGCATTTACACTGGCAACAATTATTTTACTGTCCTTTTTATGAAAGAGTTATAGTTGTAAGATATGTGTGAGTTATCGTATATTTACGCGCTCTTGTTATTATAATTAATTGAGATTTTGGTAATCCCTGGTATTTCACGGAAACATCTGTCAATCCTTAAATAAATATCCTGTCTTAGTTTGACGTTCATACAAATGCACATGGCAAATGAAACATTTTGTATGGGCGTTGGCTACAGGTTATAAAATGAAACCCGTTCAGTACGAATTAGAAGTTAAGCCAGAAGGTACTGATATCATGAATAAGCCTACTTTCTTCAACACGGGTGAAATTAATTTCTAAATAATCGTTTAAATGCTGAGTTGAAAGGAAAGGCTTGAATTCTCTTTAAAAGCAATAACTATATAAATGAAACAAGAAACTTATGCGACCGTAGTGAGAAAATTACAAGTACACACGAGCCTTATTGGTGAATTGAATCCGGAAAACCTCTTACTCTAAGATAGCGTGTAATTCACTTCTTTACGGAGGTCAGATTAGGACCATCAACTTGGGATTTAATTAGTCTAATGTTTCGAACGATAGGGCTCACTTAGCTAAAATATTTTCAAAGCCTTTATTTTTAAAATACGTGACTGAGGTACATAAAACATGTTAAATTTACATGTCCTGCCATAGCGCTACTCGTGTGAAGAATTTTATGTAACTCGGTTGTTAGGTCCCTGAGATATGAGATAGAAACTTAATATTCTTACTTGATGCTGTCGTCCAAAATTCTCAGAAAAAGTGGCTCTGTATATGGCACGTCTAATGTATACAGTCAGCATAGGAATTTTGCTTTAATTTGATTAAATTATTTAGTTTATTAGTCAAACTTAATTAGATCATTTATGAAGCTGCTATTTTGAACATCGTGGTCTAAACCATTTAAATAATGAAAGTTTACATATCCTTCTGTAGCATTTATGGTGTGCATAATTTGGTACACATTTTTTTTAAATTTTCCAGTGTAACTTATGGTGGGAATCGAGTGATTGGTCCTCCAGAAATGATATAAAACCTCCAAATTTACATGTGGCGATTTTCATAAATGGAGAACAATAAAGTACTGTAGTTGTAATTTCGATGATTGTGTATTGCCAATACATAAGACTTAAATGATTTTATAGGCGCAATTCTAAAAATATGTTATAAGAAATAAAATAATAACATACATTTATTATTATGGCCCACCACATTTCATATTTGCCAAATTTTGTAATAATGGGTTGTTTGTTTCCCGATATACGACATAAAACCATTATTTTATATTGGTAGGGCTGTAATACAAAATGGCAGAGAAATTAGGCTCTGCATAGATACATTTGGTGGTTGTAATATGTTCTTTCAGCATACAAAATTAAGATGGAATTTAGTATGATAATAAAATATATTGAGGTAAAAATTTTATATAGTCACCATTTTAGACATAAGTGCCTCTCCTACACAAAACATACCAGTTTACACTATCTGATGCAGAACTATTTGTTTGCCAAATTCGGAAAGAATCTATCAATTGTTTCCCGAGACATGAGAAAAAAACTTTATTTTATCGTATGCCTTACAAAATGGTGGACAAAATATACTCTTTGTTCGTACAGTTTATAGTTGTAATATCTCCTGCCAGAATACAAAGTTCAGTTGAAATTGATTACATGGTTTCGACGATACAGTATTCTATGGTAAAAATAGCTATATGGCCGCCATTTTGAAAATTTTTACCTGACATGCTTAAAACGTACCACTTGACAACATCTGCCGCAGTAATACTTATTTGGCATATATGAGAGGAATTGGTAATTTCTTTTGCATGTTATGACATAAAAACTTCATTTCATATGCATGGTGCTGTCTTAAAAAATGGCGAACGAAAGATGATCTACGTAGATGCAGTTAGTAGTAGGACTGGGGGATCCTACTTAACTTTTCATTAACCGGATTATCAATTTGATATCAAATTGATTGATACGATTGTCTTAATCCGATCAAATTTTTTAAATCCGATTTTGATACGATAAAATAATTCTGATTGATTGATCGAATTAATTTAATTAAATGAATTAAAAAAAACATTTTTGAATTTTGTGTAAATTGATAAGTGTACAGTTTGGTGGAAGAGTATGCTAAGGCACTTAATTAATTTTTCCTATGCATTTTTTTTTGTGTGGGGAGCAACTCTGGTAGATGTTGACCCTCGGAGCTCTGGCATTTAACTGAGGTGGGCTTGTGTTAGGGAAGGGGTGTATAGGTATTGTTTAATATTAATTTTGGAGGGCGGCATGGTAGATGTTGACCCTCTGAGCTCTGGCGTTGTACTGAGATGTGGCTGTGCTGGGGAAGTGGTATATCGGTATTGTGTAATATTGAGTTCCTTCCCGTCTGTCAGGCGACTGAGGGCTAAGACGTGTTTGCTTCATTCGTGGTCTGTTAGGCAACAGAGGTTATGGCGTATTTAATGAAAATATTATTATAAAATACATAATGAACGAAACGAAAGAAAATGTGAATACGATTTCCTGTATCCTAGTAATATAATTTATACAAAGTACACGTCGAATCGCAAATACAAATTTCAAACCGACCCCACCTATCCTGTAAGTATACAAGTAAAGAGTTATAGCTATCAATATATAAATTGACCTAATTGAATTAAACTACACATTAAAAATGGATTTGAAAACACGTAGGAATAAATAAATGAAACCGTACAAGCACCTCTCCCCAAAACTCATCCACCCGGCTGTGAGATTGGTGAAGCAATGACTGTAATATATGACTTGCGCCGACTTATCAGCTGTTAGAGATGTCTGTCTCGAGACCTGGTTGGCAGGCAAATGAGCTGAAATTACGCGAAAAATTTGGAAAGGAATTAAAAGAGAGGTGAATACATAACTATGTGACAAATTGATAAAAATTATGTTAACGACGCACTCACTAGAAGAATCAAATATTTCCCTACAAAATAAATTTCCACATCAAAATTAAAACAGGCTTACCACCCGCAGCAATCCTGATAAATTAATGTCCACGATTCCACATAACGATAGGACGGACAAATATAGATCTCACATGCAAACGAGTACTGAAAAAAAACTTACCCCATTTCCTCATAGCATACACACGTAGACTATTCTCGGAAATTCACATATAAAAATCCTAACCGAATGAAAAAAAGCACGGATTATTAAAAAATAATACACACACACAAACTTACAAATGAAGGAAACGATTTGCCCTCTATTCATACACGTTGTGAATTATACCTACAAAGAAACATTTCACATGAAAAATAATCACATAAAATGTCTTAACGGAAACAAAGATTGTTGGTTCGAATAATTTTAACATATCTCACGTTGCAAACTTTTCGTAATAAAAGTTTAGCAAATCCCGTAGTCAACAATTGCAGAGGAATTCACACGTTAATCGACGATTATTAAAAAAATAAATTATTAGCTAAGGTTAAATAGTTTCCACAGTATTTTACGAATATTAGAAGCGAGTTTAGAACCCCGACCAGATAATTGAAGAAACACTTAACGAGAATCGCAGCTAAGCTGCCAGGCGTATGATGAATCTAAACAATTTTTACACAAATTCCAATAACTCCCGGACAGCACCTTCAGAAATTCAACGCACTTGGTAACACAATGGTATTTGAAATCCTATGATGTCTTGTAGACCGTCCTCAGAAACGCACTTGACACGATAAACGATTGTAAAAAGATGAAACTATAAAATTATTTTATTAACACGAGTAAAAAAAGCGCTTAACGAGAATCGTGGTTCGTGGTTAGCAGCCAGGCGTATAGTGTGTTTGAGGTCACTCGAGATACCGCCAGATCCCAACATGCGGTGAAGTATATCCTAACATGCATTCTAGTCAAGGGTTGTGACTATACTAAATATGGCGGTGCTCGAGAAGGAGCTTTGCCTCGTCTGGCTGCGTGCCTGTGTGCCAGATCCCGTTTATACCCTCCCACCCCCCCCCCCCCCCCCCTTGGCAACAACAAGCCTGGAGCAGGTCATCAACCCTCGAAGCCTTTGTGCCAAGAGATGTTTGTTAAATGTTGGCATCTTGTGTCTGAACGTTTGTTTCCAGAGAATATTATTTCACAACTCTAGCTGAAAAAAAAAAAAAAATTTCCTCAAAACTAAGATTTACGTTCGAAATGTTTTTAATACACTAAACTCAATAAAATATAAGCCATTAAAAAAAAATTAGCTATCATCCGATAACTCAGAAGAAATTTTAAGTTTAAATGTTATGCTGTCTTCCAGCAAACTTCAAATAAATTTTAAAATCCCACAGAATTATAATTCTAGGAATGTAATCCAGGAAATTACAACTAAGTATAATTTAGTATCAGATACATTTTCACAAAAAAATTATTTTTAAAAGTTTTTCAAAGAACACCATTTTGAAAACATATATTTGATTGACTGAAATTAATGCGATACACAAGTCCGATGTTTTAAGTATGTAAAAAGTGCATATTAAAATATTTATATGTAGCAGAGAAAATAAGTTTTCGTACGTATTTTACTTAGAACTAATTTTTCCAGGCAAGAGTGTCAGTTAAACTATCGTACAGGAAATGTGTATATTTTGAACAAATATAAACTTACTATTATTTAAAAATAATACTTTTAGACATAATATTAATGAAATACCACGAATCCTGCTTGAAATAACTTTTGTCTGAACTGCAATATGTCAAATTCCACGATATTTGGGCAAAGACCCTATTTTAAACAAAGTTAAAGGAAAATGCCGACCATTTTGGATTTGTATACCCCATATTTTTTGATAATAAAGTCTTATTACCAACAAATTATTTGAATTGTCAAGAGATACGGAAAACAAATAACTTTAATCCACATAACTTATGCAATCGACATAACGAATTATCAAACAAAATTTACTGGAAAAAACGAAGATTGTAATACATATGTACATGTGAAACACCCTTAAGACAAGCTCCAAATAGATTACACAACATGATTGTTTCAGTAATCAAAGTCTTTAAACATTCACTACAAAAATACTTTCAAAGCCATCTCTCCCTTTTACAGTCTTAAAATTAATTTATTCTTTATTCATTTTTCATTGAATATCAAGTAAAGATGTACCGATTATCAAACTACAGATACTAGGTAACATATTCCGGTTAATATACATTAATTTAACCACATTGTAAATTAGTATGCATAATTCCGCAATTAGCATACATATATTAGAGGGGAAGGCATTTTATCGTCATCAATTAAACCAGATACTGTTTAAAACATTACATTTATAGAGAAACAAATTAGTTGTCATTGTAACATCGAAGAGAAATGTCACAATCTACACTTATTTCAATGGAAGCGGATGCACCACTGAATAAACTACACTGCAAATACTGCGGAAAATTTAAATGTTCGCCTGCAGTGCTCATAGATATGAGACAAGTGAATGTTTTAAGAACACATCTCGGGACATTCTTAACTGCAAAAACTGAGGGGTGTTCGTTTGTCGTGTCCAGGAATTTATGCAACAGACACCTACACACAGACACTTAGCACTTTGTATTCGTAGCTTTAAGATTTCATATGATATGTAATCCCATGTTGTGAATGTAGTCAATTTATCCCTTGAAGAGTGACGAGGGGAGTTGGAACGAAGACATGTTCGATTACGTTAGCCAATAATTTTCTCTCGAGCGGAAATACTGCAAACAGCTGTAGATGTTGCAGAAAACTGTTGTAGAGATTGCAGACAGCTGTGGAGTCTGTGCCGCTATGTGTGGTGCTGGCAGATGGTCATCATTGGCGGTGTGGTGCTGGCAGATGATAGGGCTGAAGCTATTATGTTACCAAGTGTAGCATTACAGAAAACAATTAGACAGATATGATATAATGCCCCACAGGGTAAAGTTGATGCACCTTCCGACTGAATGAAGTGCTACTATACAAGAAGTGCAAAGATGGCAGAGGAAATTTGAGACACACCTCATACTGGCTTGAGGCAAGGTTCGCAGCTCAGCGGGTATACACATTCTGGATTCTGTGAAACAGGAAATTTACAGAGTTCCAATTGTATTAAAACCTTGTACCAAAAAAATATCTGTGCATCGAAGCACGCGAAGAGATTTTTGCGGCTCTCGAAACTGAGGTCTTCAGAGCCAATGAGGGTGAAGCGAGTCAAGTAGTGAAGCAGCGCTACATTATATGCCTTCTTATCACCAATTAGCTTGTATTACTTAGTGCATGTGCTACCTATGGTGAACATCCTGTATTGAGACACATGGATATCTATGCACGACATCATTAGCAAACTCCAGCCAGAACCACATGCACTAAACTACTCAAGCATGTTAGTTAAGTGAGGTTTAGTTGTCTCATCACAGATTAAGCCCACATCAGAAGAATGGCGGACAGGGAGGGGTTTTCTCTGAAAATAGAAAGTCTTCATATCGTATTCCACCTTCGTGACAGATTTAACACACACGCTACAATAACACAAATTCTAATAGGTCGAGGCGATGCTGTAGTTAAATCTATCAGAGAACTCTCCATCTCGAGAAGAAACATTCAAAATCTGAATCAGTATTAACCCTGTCATTCACATATTCGCACTTCAGTTATCCTACCCGCGAACACTGTGGCCAGTATCTCGCATATGAGATTGGATGTTGAACTTTTCAATGAAGCTGGACAGTCGGAAATCGAATTACTTTTCATCCCTGAATTAACATATCGACTTTATGAGGAAATGCAGTGGGCGAAGCAGGAAACGCTAACTGCGGAGATAACTGTGATGCTGTTTGCAGTTCTGGGTTCGTTGCTAAATGAGGTGTTAATTGAGGTGCTATGTGAGGTGTTAATTGAGATTATGTGAGGTGTTGTCGCAGGATGTGGTGCTGTTTGTGGTATTGTCTCAGGATGTGGTGCTATTTGCATAGAATTAGTGTTGCAAATTTTATAATGTGTCGTGAAATTATCACTCAGAGGAAACTGTTTCTGGCAGAATTTTCATTCAAAAGTTACAGTCGAACTGTTTATCTTGCAAGTTGTTATTTCATGCCGACACACGCTGTGTAGAGCGGTAAATGCTTTACTGCAGAAGCTACACAGAAGAGGCATCAGTGCTTCCATACTATTCCAAAACCAGAATGAAACAGAAAGGTGCACCCCTTATATAGCTAGGAACCAATTCGATTACATTATTCGTTTTAAACACAATACGTCTGAATCTGGTCTTTTCATTAGCAAATCGTATTATGTCTGACTATTTGTTTTGTCTCCAACAACAGCACGCTTAGTCTTAATATACGTATGTAGTGCTGAAAAAAAACAAACAATTTGTCACTTACCATGGCGTATCGATGTAGCTGAAATAGAATGTGTTGTAGTAACATCCTAAGCAAAAGGGGAAAATTTGATTTTATTTAAATATTTAAAAAGTAAAATTTTATGGTTGCTTTGTGTGTGTGTTTAAAAAGCAGCACGCTCACATAGTTTTCAACAGTGTGCGATGTGCAAGAGCCTTTAACTCATTGCAATTTTTTAATTCCTTTTTTAGGAAAAGAAATTTTCTTTTCATAGTTTTAAAGAGGTGAGATTGAATATACATACCAAAGGAATCCATTTTAAAATATAAAATTATTAACAAAATATTTACAATTACAGTTTCACAAATTTAAGTACATTTTTACTGCAGGATGTTACGAAACATAGCACATATTCGACAATTGTTTCAAATATATACAAATACAGGCTGATACAGAAATTCATGTTCAACATTTTAACACATGCAAGTACAGAATGTTAAAAAACATAGCACCATTAAGTAAAGGACGCTTCACAAACATAGATACAAAAACTTTAATACTGGTTATATGTTATAGGATGTTTCAGTTCCTTATACCTCAAAATTGTTTCTCATTCCTCAAAATCATTCCTTATTCCTCAAAAAACCTAACTTATTTCTCAAATAACACTCCTTTGTGACATTTAAACAGTTTATCAACCAAATACATATGACTTAATCCGTTTGAGAAAGAGACAATACTTCAAATTGAAACATATTCCTATCACACAATGTTTACTTGAAATAAATACTTCTTTTTCTGACAAGTAATAGGGTTAACTAAATTTACTATCACATTTTTTAAATATATGCTGTCATTATATTTCTCGGGTGTTTTCTGATAATACTTAATTCGATTAACCTCATTCCTTAAGTGCTCTTATGATCAAAACCATATTTTCTATTCCGGAATATGCCCGGTATTTTCTAAACTTTAAGAAAAATGTAAGTCTGTTTACACGCTCGTTGGAGTCTTCGGAAAATATGAAGTTATTTTTTTAATCAGATTCACAGCATTTGTTGAAGGAAAGTCTTTGGGGAATTCAATGTCTTCAGTCTTCTTCGCATCACTTGTATAAGACAACTCATTGGTGCAATCATCACTGCTGTCTTCACCTGATGTTTAATCATACGTATGTAGTTTACTTAGCTTAGAAAGAGCAGGTGTATCGTTACTGACACTGGTCTTTGCAGCTAGTTGCGATGCATTATGTCGAAGATCGTTCCATTCACACGTTAGTGTATATTGCATACGATCCGATTCTATTTCATTACTTGTAATCAAGTTAATTCCCTCTCCATCTGTGTTATTATGTAGTGATGTTAGATATCGTTTCTCGGTAGGAACATAATTGTTACAGATCTTGGCATGTCTATTCGTGGTATCCGTTCGTGCGAACTGTCGAAAACACATTTTGCAGTTAAGAATTTCCCGAGATGCATTCTTAAAGCCTTCATTTTTCTCATGCCTACAAGCATTGTAGGCGAACGTGTATATTTTCCGCAGTAAATTTTGTTTATTAGCTCATTATGTCGATTGCATATGTTATGTGGAATAATGTTGTTTGTTTCTGGTATCTGTCAACGATGTATATAATTTTTTGGTAATCAGACTTTGTTATCAGAAATGACGGGGTATACGAATTCAAAATGGTCGGCATTTTCCTTTAAATTTGTTTAAAATAGGGTTTTAGCCCAAATATCATGGAATTTTACATATTCCAGCTCGGATAAAAGCCATTTCAGGCTGGATTCGTGGCATTTCATTAATATTACATCGAAGAGTAGTATTTTTAAATAAGAGTAAGTTTGTATTTGTTCAAATATACACATATCCTATACGATGGGTTAACCGACAATCTTGCCTGGAAATTTTAGTTGTAAAGAAAGTACGTACGAAAACGTATTTTCTCTGATATCCATAAATATTAGAATATGTACTTTCCATACTTAAAACCTCTGACTTCTGTATCATGTAAACTTTAGTAAATAGTATGATGTGTGTTTTGAAAATGGTGTTCCTTGAAGAAAAAAAAAAAAAAAAAAAAAGTCAAAATATCTCTTGTACGAAATTATACTTAGTTGTAGTTTATTGGATTACTTTCCTAGGATTAACATGCTGTGGGATTTAAAAATTTATTTGAACTTTACTGGAAAACAGTATTACATTTAAACTTAAAATTTCTTCTAAGTTATCGGATTAAACTTAAAATATTAAAAACAACTCTTAACTTTTAAATTGAATTTAGTGTATTATTGACATTTGGAACGTAAGTCTTAGTTATGAGGAAACTTTTTTTTTAGCAGGAGTTGTGTAATTATATTCGCTGGAAGCAAACGTTCAGATGCGAGATGCCAAAATTTTTAAAACATATCTTGGCATAAAGGCTTCGAGGGTCGATGACCTGCTTCTGGCTTGTGGCGCAGGGGGAAGGGCGGGCGGGTAGAAACAGGACCTGGCACACAGGCACGCAGCCAGACGGGGCAAAGCTCCTTCTTGAGCACCTCCATATTTAGTATAGCCACAACCCTTGTCTGGAATACATTGCAGAGCTACGCTGTTAGGATATACTTCACAGTATGCTGAGATCTGGCGGTATCTCGAGCGACCTCGGACCCGCTATGCGCCTGGACGCTTAACTAAGATTCTCGCTAAGTGTTATTTGCAATTATCTGGTTGGGGTTCAAACCTCCTTTCTAATATTCGTAAAATACTTTGGAAACTATTTAACCTTCGCTAATTATTTATTTTTTTAATAATCGTCGATTAACTTTTAAATTCCTCTACGAGTGTTAACTTTCAGATTCGCTAAACTTTTATTACGATATGCTTTCAACGAGACTAATGTTAAAATTATTCGAATCGATAAACTTTGTTTCTTTTAAGACATCTTACGTGATTATTTTTCATGTGAAACTTTTAGTTGTAGGTATAATTCACAACACGTATGAATAATGTTCAAATCGTTTCCTTCACTTGGAAGTTTGTGTGTCTATTATTTTTTTATATTATTCGTGCGGTTTTTCATTAGTTTAGGAATATTTATACGTGAATTTTCGAAACTGGTCTGTGTGTTCGCTACGAGTATTTTTAAACTTTCACTGCGATACGTTTTCGATGGAGATTGTGTTAAAATCATTTTATTCTTGGAAATGGGGAATGTTTTTTCATTACTCGTTTGAATGTGAAATCTTTATTTGTCCGTCCTATCGTTATGTGGAATATACGTTTTTGCCTTTGCATAAATTCGTTAGTAAGTTTGCGTAAATGTGCTTCCATCGTGGACATTAAGTATCAGGATTTCTGCGGGAGGTAAGCCCGTTTTCATTTTGATGTGGAAATTTATTTTGTGAGGAAGTTATTGTTTCACCTTGTACGTTAATCGTTAACATAATTTATATCCATTTGTCTTGTTGTGTATTCACCTTTCTTTTCGTTCATTTCCGATTTTTTCGCGTAATTTCAGCTCAGTCGCCTGCCAACTAGCGCTCGAAACAGACATCTCTTAACAGTTTATAAGTTGGCGCATGTCATACACTATAGTCATTGCTTCACCAATCTCACAGCCGAGTGGATGTGTTTTGGGAGAGATGCTTGTAGGGTTTCATTTATTTATTCCTACGTGTTTTTAAGTTCGTTTCTTTTCGTTTGGTTCTAGTAGGGTAATTTATATATTGATAGCTATAATTCGTTACTTGATTACTTACAGGACAGCTGGGGTCGGTTTAAAATTTGTATTTGCGATTAGATGAGTCCTTCGTGTAAATTATATTACTAGCATACACGAAATCATATTCACGTCTCTTTGTTGCATTAATTGCGTATTAAATAATAATTTAAATACCTATAACCTCTGTCGTCTGATAGACCACGGTCGAAACAAACATGTCTTGACCTGTCACCTGACAGACGGGAAGGAACTCAATATTACACAATGTCTGTATACCCCTTCCCCAGCACAGCCACACCTCAGTACAACGGCAGACCTCCGAGGGTCAACATCTACCATGCCACTCTCTAAAAATTAATATTACACAATACCTATATACCCTTTCCCCAACACAAGGCCATCTCAGTACAACGCCAGAGCTACGAGGGACAATATCTACCAAAGCCGCTCCCAACAAAAAAAATAATAATAATAATATAGTGCCTTAGCACATTCTTCCACCAAACCATACACTTATCAATTTACGCAAAATCAAAAAATATAAAAAAATTTAAAATTATTTTATTTATATAAATTAATAGGATCAATCGATCAGATTTTTTATCGGATAAAAATCGGATTAAAATTTTTGATTGTTTTAAGATCGGATTAAGTCTTAATCCAATCAATTAATTCAATATCAATTTGATATTAAGTTGATAATCAGACTAATAAAATGTGAAATAGGTTCCCCCGGCCCTGCTACTGCAGTTAATAGTTGTAATGTCTACATCCAGCATACTTAATTATGTTGGAATTTATTTCATAGTTTCTACGATATAGCATACTAAGCTAAAATGGCTATATTGTCGCCATTTTGAAAATAAGTAACTAATTAATTTCAATCACTTACATTTACATGACCTACTATAGTATTATATACATGCCAAATTGGGTGAAAATTAGTTGAATAATTTTTGAAGATATAATGTAAAATATTTTTTTTAATTGGTACTACTTTCGATAATGGGTTACCAAAAACAATATACATTTCAAAATTTAATGATTACGCAGTGGTTTGCCGGCACGAAATATTTGATTTAAATGGGTCGAATGTTTCCCGAGATAGGATATATCACCCAACAATTTCATTTTCCGCCATTTTGAAAGTGAGTGTCCGACGTATTGAAATATAGTAATCAGTTTACCAAGGTTGGTGACATTCGGTTGACGCGTTCAAAAATTGAATAATCTGGTTTTTATGGGAGGGGGTGGACACGCACAGACACCCTCACATCCATACATACATGCATACACACACACACATGCAGGAAAGTGATCTCATAATCTTTCCTTTCTTTAGGAAAGTAGGCTAATTACAACAAACAATTTATCAATTCAATGCAATAACAGTAACAGACATATCGGAATGACTGGCGATAGAGAAATATATTTTACATTTTCATTGAAGCACACTGATTAAAAATGGTATATGTTATTTATTCAATGTGGTACTAATATTTTTTTTTACTAATATTTAGAATGCAAAGGTGATTATTTAAGTCATCTATATAACCTTGCTATCACAGTTGCGATCATTTTTTAGTTGTATGTTCGAAAAATACGTATACATAATATCTCGGCAATGGTTCTCCAGAACCACTGTAACTAAATAAAATGCTGAATGGAGGAGTTTCTATACTTAGTAATTACTGCCACGTTTATGTACGACAATAGTTCATTTCCAAACTCATTTCCTTTAGTTAATGGAAAAACCTTAGTGGTTAGGTTTACTTACTGGGGAGACATTTTTACGAGCAAACATTGAATGAAATGTTTGTTGAAGATGTTATTTTGCTGTCCATTCACAGTGTCTTCAAACTTTTTGAAACAAATATTTGAAAAATCTTCCCGAGTTTAACCTTTGTAACCGTCCTTAAATAAATCGTACACAACAAACATTTAATAATATGATTAATATCACAGTATTTAGTTTTCGATTAAATGTAATGGAAATTTCACTTATATATTGAGTTTTACTGTGCCCCGTAGGAGTTCAGTTTCTCTGCTTTCAGCAAATGAGGAGACTAATGATAATAAATGTCTTCTATTTTATCAGATTTCATATTTATTATATTATAAATTCGTGATCGATAAATCAAATGTGTTTTTAATGCTGGCATATAAAGGTGATAGGGCAGAGTTAAGACTGCGAAGTTAGCAAAACTGGCAACATGAAATATTGCTTAATGAAGTGTTTAATTTATTCTTCCTGCCAAAATGCTTACAATTATCAAATAAAGTTTGTACATGTACTTTTAACCTACATAGATGATACATGTCAAATTTGTTATAAATTCGTTTCTTTACTACAGGCGTGAAAATATTTCAAAGTGTGTAGTTTTGATTGGACGGATGAAGTGTACTAGCAAAAATGTTGAAATCGTGTTGTTCCATAGGTTTTGACTTTGATTGAGCATGTGAAGGTGAGAATTTGAAGTTCGATGTTTGTTTTTAACTGCGAACGACATTTATGACTATAGTAATTATTTAAAAGTCATTTTCAAACAACCCAACATTTTACCTTCCCTCAAAGTGTTAAAAGCGCAACTATGTAACGTTTTGTGAAGTTTCTATGAACTAAATATTTTCCAAAGCCTCAATAAATTGCTTAAAGTGCCAAAATCCTAAACAGACAAAAGCTCGAGCATGGTGAATAAATATGAGCGAAATACAGTGTTAGTGTATGTGCACGAGATTGTTAAGTTACATTGTTTGCCGCCGCTAATGTTACGAGTTGTGTGCTTGAGTTTGTCGTATTAGACGCTTTTTGTTTTAATATTTATCCTGATTAAGAGAGTATTTCATCGAAGTTATCCAACGCACATCAATAACGAGAGATTTAATACCTTCTGCACACCTTTTACTCCCCTGCAGTTAAACCCAGTCACGGTAAATTATTAACCTGTAATGTGCGTTATGATCTATATTGTTCAAAACGCCAATAATTTATTAACCTGAAATAATTTCCAATTGAACCGTTATTATTGCAGACATTGTTAAGAGTAATAAAAATGACCTAAATATGGCCAAAAATTGCGAAACTTTGCAAGTTACACTGTTTGAAATATGCCAGCACTATTTATACATCTGAAGGATATAAACGAAGAATTTAGGAGTTGAAATATGCACGTCTTATGGCTATTGTTATTTACGTCTAGCGCGAAGGTAAGTTACCGATACCTGAAAGCAGACCTCTAGCAGAGGTTCAGAAAGTGTGAACTTATAATGAATACATTTTATTTATTTTTATTAGAATTTTCACAGAGTCTTGCCTAACTATTTTTCGTTTGTTACTCATTAAAGGAAAGGGATTTGCGAAATTTCATACCAAGGACTACTCCAGCATCCTTCTATATGGGTATGGAAATCACGTCGAAATATACTGTCTCTTGCGCAGCCAGTTATATCAAACGCACAAACTTACGAATTTTTCATGAAGTATGCTACCGCATAGTCATACATGCTCGAAAACTGTGGACTATATAAATGTAATAAGAACATGATATTTAAATATTTAATATTGTACTTAAAACACTTTCGGACAACAAAATAATTGGAAGGAAAAATAAATTTATTTTCACTTCTTAAAGAGCTGCGAATTTACTGGTTCACAAACTCATCACAAAAAATGTCCAGATCGACTTCTGTTAATTAGGTCTTGGGAAGGAACTATCGAATAATTGTTACAAGTGGCGAGAAAGAAAGCTAAATACTGTCGTATGTAGATGCATTTGTATGATTTATTTTAGTAATTGTCAACAATATCAGTAGAAAAACATCTACCCTTATACGAAAATGATTAGGACTAGCTATAAGAGGTATGCATGGCCGAGGGATATAAATTGTACTAGACTATAGTCTGAAAACTAGGCAAGACCGAGATGAAGACTACTGGACCGAATACATAAGTTCATTATAAGAACGACAGGTGTCAAGCGGCAGAACCACATAGGATCATTCTGCTTGGAAAGGGTCGGAATATACTTAACATAATGACCTTTATTACGTTTACCCCTTCACTGTCAAGAAGTTGATTTGCAAATAATAATATAAATATATATTTTTATGGTGTTTAACGAACAGGGATAATACATCTTGGCCAACAATAAAACCGTTGTCTAGTTCAATGTTGTCCCTTGCAGCAAGATCTAAATAAGTAATACATTCTGACCAAAGCGAAGCTACTAGTCGTTGGTTACCATTTGTTTGCGAGTCATTACTGCTCCTCATTGTCAGTGCTGTTTTAGTCTATATAGATTTTCATTTCAGAACAAACAATTATATGCAAAACTGAAAACGAACCGCGCTGGAGTATATTTGGGCAAAATTAAAGAAGAAAGTTTAAAATAAAACGACTCTTTCATAAAGAAGACAAATGAGATAAAGTGATGATGCGTTCCCTCAGAAAAAAAAAAGGAATATGAAACATAATGAATGATTACTAATTTCGTTACTTCATAATACAAAACTTGAAAACATACACCAACGTTTGTGATAAATGCAACACGAAGAAATACACATGTGATTGTAATGAACATTATACCACAGATTAGGAACATGACAATACCCAATTTATTAGGATTACAAAACTGTATGTGATCTCTGTTCTTGAGAATTCAGCTTGGAGTTAAGCCACCCTGTGCTGCAATCAGAGCCCCTAAACGGCGCGTCACGGATTCAAAGAGGACCTAAATATGTTCCTGGGGAATCTCTCTCCACGCGGTTTGTATGGGAGTCCACAAAGCATCAACAGTACTAGCTGGAAGTCCATGACGAACAAGTCACCGACTAACCATATGCCAAACATGTTCGTTCGATGGGCAACAGTATTAGGCGAACGCGTAGGCCAGGGAAGCAGTGGTACTCGTCGTTCATTGAAGAAGACTTACGCGTTCCTCGCTACATGTGGCCGGGCATTTTCCTGCTGAAATATAGCTTGTGAAGTCGCCTGAAGGAGAGCCAGTACCTCTGGATCTAAAACCTCCCTGATATAGCGGCTGCAGTTCAGATTGCCTTCAATACGTAGGAGTCGAGATCACATAGCGGACACTTGGCGTTTGTCCGCTATGCCGCTCTACAATGCAGGCTGCCAGATTGCGGTCACCACGATAGCATCTAACACATGTGCGGCTATCACTGTATGAGAGGTTGAAGCCGGACTCGCATGAAAATACTACATTTTGCCACTCAACACGCCAGCAACGGCGTTCAGGTGCCCAATGTAGTCTGAGGCGTTTGTGGTTTCTATGTAATGACTGCCGAAACATTGGCATGTGTGTCACCGTCCACCCCGCAGCAGACGGCGTCGAACCGTCGACACAGACAGGTCCACACCCGTTGCAGTGTTCCAGTGTCGAGCCATCAACCTGGACGAGGCTGTACGGTCCATTACGACCAAGCGGACAAGATGGCGGTTATCCCGTGCTGTGGTCACATTGCGTGGTCCAGTACCCGCTCGTCGCTTCGTACGACCCTCTCCTTTCCACTGGTGCTACACACGCATCACTGTTGTAGGAGCATGCCCTGTACGAGTTAAAATGTCACGGTATGATAAACCTGTTTCCCGGAGTCCGATCATTCTGCCCCGTTCTAACTAACTCACACGCTGTTACGGCGCCCTTTGATGTCAACGAGGCATACTGGCACTTGCTTTCAATTCGTTTGATGACTCTTCACTGACTGAGCTTGGCATATTGAATATTACTGTGGTAAGACATCCATAAATTATTGAAGATTGTGCTATTTCCTAGTGACGGCAATTTCAAGAATTATGAAAGTGAAACATAGAAATTAGATCTGAACATTTACGTCATGTGAGTGATGTAATAATAACTGGGAAATGAGTTTTCAGAACTTGGTAGTCCTCTAATTTTTTTGCCTTGTTTAAAGTTACACATTATTTTGTGGTCTACTAACGTTGCAACTTTAAACCGCCATAATAACGTGGGGCTGACATATGCAAAAACCACTATAAGCTCACACATCAAAACAGCTTACTTTATCCATGCCTTCATTGTGATTCGAACTCAACAATTCTTGCTTCGTGACTTGGCATCCCTATAAACTACGCCGTAGAACTCAAATCTAAAATACCATGCGCCGCTCCTCTCAGCGTAAGTTTTTCTTTCGTTGGACGAAATAAACATATTTTTTCAGGACTAGACTCAGTTCTAACAATAAACTTGTAAATCGTCAAATTTACATTTCGACATGAACATGTGACTATATAAATTTTATCTCTCAACAAAATTGTCAATCGTAACATCTGCTCTGAAGCATATAGAATAATTTGCGAAATTTTTAGAGAAGTAAAGTAATTAAAATATTCACGAAGTGACACAACGTGAGAAATTTTGGTTTAAATATATATATATATATATATATATAATCGAAAGTTTACGTAATTGCGTATGGGGGCAGTTTTTGCTGAATTGAAAGGGAAACTACACCCAATCGTGGCCATTATACTTGTGTTTACTGACTCCAGGAATATAAATTTGTATCTCCAACTATAAAGACAACTGCAATAGCACTAGGGAGAAATAAAGTTTTGCATTTTTAATGGAATTTCTTGACACCAGAAGCAAAGAGAGAAATCTCTCCTGCTCGGAATGAGTCCATTTCACTGCAGATACAATATTCGTGGAGGGTATCAGATGACATGAGTATTTTTTAATTTTTTTTTTGTTTGGGTAGGGATGCGAATAAAGGCGACTCACAGACTCCCTCCGATGGTCTTTGTAGAACATCTCGTACCGTTGTGATGTTAGATGCCCGTGTCTAGGCGCCGCTGTGTACTTGAGATGCACGTTTTTATACGCAACCACTCGCTCGTTCTCGAAACATTTCTAAACTAAAACAAAAAAATACTCATTGCCATTACCCGTTGTGCAGACATAATGCCGAAACTCTGCAACTCATGAAATATGTCGCCTTCAAACTGATGTTTCAAACGTTGCAATGTGTATAGTTCACGGTCGGTTAACACTTCCGATATATGTTGTTCTTTTGCATCGGTTTGCGAAGTGTTAATTCGTAATAAAGTTAACCACTGATATCGTAGAAGTTATCTAAATGTCATTCCAGAGAAGCCGGTAAATTATTGTCATAAACATGGACATGACAACATCTATCACGTTAGGCTGAGTCAGGAAGAAGTATTGTTTGTTGGGTTGGGGGGGGGGGGGGGGGTGGTGATAAGGTCATGCCACCCCTTGTGCTGGATAAAGCATTCTCTCCGAAAAATTAATTTAAAAACAATTATATGGTGCACATGTTCCTTATTATCCACGTATATTACCCAAAATGTATATCTGTACGAAAATACCGCATGGTATTCTTTAGTGACATTCAACATCAACGTAGTAAAGTATGAATATCCCAAGTTAGATTACGAAGTCTTTGTCGTCTCTTAGTCAGATTGCAGAGAAAAAAAAAGGGGGGGGGGGCACAAATAACCTTCTGCCCCCCCCCCCCTCGCCAACCCGAAATTCTAAGAAAAATAAATATCTTATTCTTACAATTGTACTTTCTTTAATGTGTACGAAACGAAAAATAGTCTTATTTAAGCATAACAACAGTAAGACTTTACTTTTAGACAGATAATTGATATACCTAGTCCGATTAAACAATGATAGTGCATGAGCGTATGCAATAACATTTATGGATTTATTATTCAGTTGCTTTATTCAGCCTGAAATTAAAGGTGAATCGTTTCCAGCTGAACAAATACTTTATATAGACGTTCGTATCAAATTTTGTTGTAGAATTTTCGTTTTAAATGATAGGGATGCCTCTTATGTTTCTTAGCTGCATGTTGCATGTCGAAAAATTAATGATTTGTACGGAGAGGCTTTGAAATACACCATTCGTAAAAGACTATCTTAAATATAACTGCTATCTATAAACCCACTTAGTATAAACGTATACAATAACATATATTATTTCTCGCTCAATATTATACTCTGGTACTAAGTTTCGCAAGGTGAAGAATATTTGTTCTTGCCTAGCGCCCGCTCTCTCTGTACGTGTCGATTACAAGACTCCCCTCGGCCAAACATACACATTTTACAAATTGTCTGAAGTTCCTAAATCAAGGTGTGGATTGCCCAGCATGTAAGTGAAGCACTAATGAGTGAAATAGGTTACGGAATTTGCATATTTACTTAACTACCACGTAAGCTTTCAAGTGTTATTATTTATTGCTCAGTTTATCCCCTTTCAGATTTAATCTTTCCAAGCTCCCCATTCTTGTTAAAACCACTCTACGTTCTCACATGTGTATTTCGATCATTATGCACAGTAAAATATGTAAAAGGCTAGGTATTACCTATGTATGCCTTTTAAACAGGTTTTTACACATCCAAAGGTATTTAGCAAATCATTTATTAGTTATACATGAAATTACATCTATGTTAATAAATTTAAAGTTATTGATATAACTAATATGCCTACTGGCACTAAAAATATCTTCAAGTAACTTCGATAGGTTACATAGTAAGATATTGTCTTTAAAAAAAATTGTTCAGAAGAACGAATTTATCTTCGGATCTGCTGTGTAACAGTTGAGTAATTCCTGAGATGTGAATTATATTCATTATTTGTTGATGGCCCGTAAATTAAAAGTGGAAAACTTATTACTTAGTGGTCTTATTTCAAATAATAGGTACTTACATACAGAGTTAGTAGCTAATTAAGTTTAATTTTCCCAGATATGTACGGCAATATTATATTAAAATTTTCAAACTGCCATTTTGTAAAAAGGCAGTGCTTCATAAAATTTTCACGTGGCCTTCCTCGTTGCTACTTGTATGCCGAATGTTGAGCCACTTGGTTGTTAGTAACTGAGATATTATTTTACACTTAAATAATTTTTTGCGTCCCTACATTCTGACTCTGGGGACTAAAATAATTATCTGCTAGTATTTAATAAACATAGTAATTATCGGCAGGATGTCAGTTTAGGCTTAAATCGGTTTGATGGTCCCACGAAGCAACCATGAACCCAAAGAAATGTAATGCAACTGTTTGAATATTACAGACCTTATTAGTTCAGAATTGATTAGCTGTAGCAGACTGTGCCATTGTTCTATTTGTATCATTAAGTAAACTCAAAAATTATAATTCCACCACCTTGAAAATAAATTTCGCAAAATATTAACCCATTAAAATTTTCGGTGGCTTCCTCTGTGTGATGAGAATCTTATTATAACGCTGCTACCTTGAATGAAATACTTACTCCTGTGCAATGCTAATCTACTTGAATACAATACACTATCTCACTCAAGGTACCTCTACTGAAGGGGGTTGCTAAGCTCATAATTTAAGTAATGTAGGCGACACAGGTTTATAATAAAACACTACAGAATTTATTGAACTCAAAGTAAACAACTATCTTATAACTGGATTTACCATCAGATTAACACAGACGAATCTCTAGAATTAATTACTATATTTCCTTCTGACAAATACTGATCCTTCTCAATAGCGTCCCTAGCCTTAAGTGCAATGATCGCGCTACTGGCGTTAAGTATCGTTTTGGATTCTCCCGACCTATACCTGCACCGCAGTGTATAAATCGTCATACCATTGTTTAAATATGACGAACGAGCAGAGCTCTTCTAGCCCAAGTCTACAGGGCGGTAGTCGTGATGTCTTCCTGGGTCTCGTCCATGGATCTCAGCCCTCTGCTGTTCTGCGCCTCGACACCTCCGTCGGGCAGCATCAACCTCCAGAGCAGCGCGATGGCTCGGCGTCAGTGAGTGAGAGGGAGTAGTGGTTTCGCAGGGGGGAAGTTTGTAAACCACCTTGCCGCATGTTTACTGAGCTTCTTAGTATGGTGGGGAGGCTGGTTCACTACATTATGCAAAAAAAGCAGACAGAACATTTACAAAGCTATATGCATGGTTTACTGAAAACAAATTAAATCTTAATCTAGATATATATCTTATGAATTTGCTCACAAAGAGGAGAAACTGCACGAATGCATATGTTAGCAGTAACATATACACACTTAATGAATCAGCAGTGATTAAGTTCCTTGGCTTAAAAGTAGTCAATTTACTAGGCTGGAATTCTCATCTTGCGTATATTTTTCGTTAACTTAGTTCAGGCTGTCTCGCTGTAAGAAGTGTTGCAGAGGTCTTTAACAAAAATATCACAAAAATGGTATATTTTGCATATTTTCATTTAGTGAAGTTTAATGAACATGTTGTAAAAATGTCGTAACTTCATCTAGCGTTAGCACAATGTAGCTAAACAGAGATAATAGCCTTAAGATCTTAATATCATCTCTTTTGCGATCGAGTTGCAAGAACGGCACACTAACGTTACGTAAAATATATATTTTTTTGTGAAAGCACGCATTTGTTGTATAAATAAAACCAATAAAAAATAAAAAATAAGCGCGCTTCTAGAGCACGTATTGTTAACAGTTCTTATCAGTTTACGGCAGGGGCATGTGAAGGAAGATTCCTTGTTAATAAAACTCAAATGCACCTGTCCAGGATCGAAGCTACGCTCTGTTGAATAAAAGGGAAACTGTCACAGCAAAACCAAACACACACACACATGCACACACACACACTATCTATCTATCTCTCTGTGCTAAATATTTAAGTACCACAACGATTATAAGAGAAAATTCGAAAAAAAAACGCTAATTGTTTAATAATATAAAAAACGTCTGGCAAATGCGATAACCACTACGATAGAGTGAAGTAAAGTATAATACAGTTTTTTTTAAATAAATATGTAGTTCAAAAATACGTTGGAATGGTTTAAAACTAATCGTTATATTCATGAGCGCATTATAAAAATACTACATATAGAGCAATAATGTTATTTTATTGATTTTGTGATAAGAGTGTAGGGTTTTGGTACATTAAATAATATTACCAAATCGTTGAAAGCAATCAACGTAATCCACTTCGTTCTACCACGTGCGCGAAGTGACTTAGTTTATTAGTTCATTGAAACAAATAACTTCGCAAAACATTAAAATTTTTATGTCTAAAAATAAATAATACTTCATTTTAGAAAAACTGTAGGAGATTTCTGTCCAGGCCAAAATGTATGAGTTATTTAGGAACACGTAAATAAAAATTCACCTCTTATTAGAAACATAGTCCGCTAGTATTCTGTCTTTGCCCACAAATTTTCGGGGAAACTTGCTACGTTGGTGTCACTATGGTACAAACATGACATTTCCACAAAATACTGTACATTTATAATTAGAGACTTATTAAAATACATTTGAACGGTACGCTGGAACTGGATTTGTATCTTCTCGTATTTCTCTTTTCACTCTTGAAATGAAAAAAAATCGAACAATTTTTCATTCCGCTTTTTTACTTAAGCTTCATTTGTAGTTGGTAATTGGCAATGCATGATAACAAGGGAGTTAGTCAATTTGAGGTACCTCACAACTTTCTTGAAGCTTTGATAAAGTTCTAATTCCAGGATCTTCCTCCGCCGCATGCAAACATAGCTTAACGAAATATAGATAAATACATCAATGATACAAAGTATCGCATTTCAGCGAAATCACTTTAATTATATTTGCTATAAGGATTATTTCTAACTAAGCATTGTCACACCACTTATTTTCTCTCTTTTTATTTATATTAATTATAAATAAAATATTATAATCTATAGAAATAACACAAGTAAATGTTCAATTGAAATAAAAAGCAAGATACTTTTATCTTAACAGAAATATAAAACACTTGTAATACATGAGATATTTAGGAAGCAACATAAATGGGGAGATTTTTCAAAGATACTGCGAACAGACTATATCAGGTTCGTCGTGTAAACAATGGAAGTAAAAAAATGCGACTATTCACGTTGCTTGCAAACTACTGGCATGTGGAAGTGAAGCATATCACGCAGACAGACAGTACAGCAGTTCAATTGAAGTGAAACGTGTTACAAATGCAACAACTAAAATCATTAATCTGTTGCTGTTATTGAAAACCCGCGCAGCGCTGGACAGAGAGCAAGAACTTCACGCAAGAAAGCGATCATGTATACAATCAAGAGAGTATTTCAACAATACAGTGAACATGCTGCATGAAAATATGTTTCGTAAAATAATCACATTTAACAAAGTCGAAGTAAATTGTTCGCCATTTTAGTTAGGCACCTTGACCTTTTGTCTCACACATACTCGAAACGGGCGAACTTTTGTCTAGAAAATTGCAGATTGTCAATGGATAGTAAAACTTGCTGAAAAACGTGAAATTACTCTTAAATAAGATCCAGTTCACCCAAAAAAAACTGTATGCATTTTAAAAGAAAAGTTAAACACTTAAGTTTATTGTGTCACTGTTTTCATTAATGTGTTTAAACTATCATTGCTCAAGTTAATGTGTTAGAACATCTTTTATAATTCTGCATTTTTCCTCCTTTTTCTTACAATGTATAACAATGGAAATAATTCTGCGAATGTAATTAGCTGGCGAGGTAAAAAGTGTAGGCAGGACGAATGGACGCGATATGTTATGAATGAGTAATTAGGCGCAGTACATATATAATTTACAGTCAGGAGCAATAAAGGGCAACAGCGCTTCGCTCGTTATGTGAGTTGCACAAGAGGCAAGAAACGCGGGTAGCATACCACATATTCAACAGGATGAACTTTAAGAGAGCGGTTTTTTAGTTTATTTTATGGGATATGTAGAAGAAGCATTAGGAGATAAGGGAGCTAGTTTATCGATGGCAGGTAAAAACTCACTCGCAGAGTATTTTATATGCAATCCACGTGGAACACATACTAACGAACTGTATTTGTTCAGAGATAAAACATTTTTCTCTCGGACTCGTGTTCGCCGGTAATTATAAATACGAGGTGGCGCCAACAATGATCGGGTCGTAAAAAAAAGCGAGCGGGCTGTTTCGAATTTCTTTTTTTGTGTCGGACAAAATCAGGACGTCTATAACCAGAAATAGTAGCGGGACAAGCCAGCATGTTGTAGTAATTCCGTATACATGGATATGAAGCAATCAGTCGTCTGCAGTCACACGGTCGGAAATAGTCTGTAGAATGCACCTGTTCGCATATAAAAAGGAGCGTATTGGAAAATATCTAACAAAAACTTCCTTTGAAGTAAATGTACTCCAGCTTTTTTGGACACATACAAAAATATCTTGCGCGGGAAAGTTTGTGTTAATGCAATATAAATTATTTTTATGCAAATATATTTTTAGACCAATTTTATGAATTTTTTACTTAAATGCAATCTTAAAATTTTCCAATACATTGTTTCTAATCATATATCTATCAATAATGGAACTTAAAAGTATTAAAAGCATGCATATTTTACAGGTACGTTGTTTATAACCTGAATTCTTTGGTCATTTATATTATATAAAACACCTTACTAGATTAATCAAATCCTTCAAAATAAGTTAATTAGTTTTAATAATTCTCCTCCATCCAGTCGTCAAAATCTAGAGTTAACTTATTTGGTATTTGGACGATTTTAATTAGTACATAATGAATTAAGTTATATACTGATTATTTCCACCACAAATATTTTCAACACATTCCAGTACACCATTGCCTTAAAAATTCGTATGCCAAATTATTGGACTTCATCTATTACCTCGTTATTATACCACCTTTAAATCTATTTCAGAGTTTAGGAAGATTTCATCTCCCCTTGTGTTTTAATACCCCATTTTCACCTGGCTCAGATTTTCTACATATATCATATCCATTTTTTTTTTATTCATACGCACTTTCAAAACACGAATGACAAAATGTAATGAAGTTTAAATATGAAAAAAATAAACGCTATTATACATTAAAATCTATCAATACTTTACGTATATGGCAAAGTGCTATAATAAGTATCTAAGTAATTTCTCTTTCATGCATAGTTTGATATTTTTAGTTTATATACGTAAGTAACACTCGACAATAATAAGAACAGTTAATTATGTCCTATTTTTACATGTTTCCAGTTTATAATATCTGCCACCAAGAAAGATGTAGTTACAAATTTAAAGGTTCACGTATATTTTTCGCGAAAGTTTCTGCAAATAAACACTATACAATATTGATATTTTAACTTGTTTGCAGCCTCGCACAGGGCTGCTAATAACAAACCGCGACCTATCTGATACCATCTCAGGGAATAGAGAAACTGCTTTCAGAAAATATATTCGTGAGTTAAGTGCTGGTCATATTTTTTCAATCTCCTGGGACGGTAGTACATAATGACATACTGAATGTTCTGGAATACCGGTCTAAGTGCCACCATTTCGTAATGAAATCTGACTTAATGTTTTAGACTACGTGAGGTTTTTTATTTTCAAAATGGCTGTCACAATAACTTCAGTGCGCTATTCATACATCGGTAACCAAATCGGTTAGACTTAAACCAAATTTGGGTCGTTGTTAGTTCTTCATTTAAGCACTGCAATTTGTGAAGAATATTGTTATTAGTAAGCCAATTTGAAAGCTAGTACTTAAAAATAAAACTTTGAGGTTCATCATATTTTGGAAACTACTCAACCGATTCCCACTAAATTTTGGAATGTAAGCAATACTATGTTAGGCAATATAAAATTGTGCACTTTAAATATATGATGAACTTACATTCTAAAGGACGGTCATGTTAGCTCTTCATGTTAGTTTCCTATACCTATCACACCTTTAGACCAATTACAAACTAAATTTAAATATGGCCTGTATGTGTTACCAAACATAAGATATGCCAATACGTAGCCTTTATTTGTCTGCCAATTTGTAAGATAATGCCACAATGCAAAATGAAGTTCTTATCTCATATGCTGGGAATATATCAGCCGATTACTACTAAATATGACTGACGAGTGGTACTACAGTAGGCTACGTAAACTGGTGTGTTGGAAGTTACACTCATTTTCTAAATGGCTGGGATATAAATATTTTAGTCTAGTATATCCTATACAATCATGGAACCAGTTTCAATCGATCTTTATACTGGCAGTATCTATGACAACAGTTAAACGATTCTAGAAATACCTTTTTTATAAGTAATTTTAGGAACCAAGTATTACTATGGAAGGACATGCAATATGGCATTTTTAGTGGATCAGACATATTTTCAAAATGGCGGTCATACAAACATTTTTTTAGTGTGATATATCTACGATACCATGAAATAAAATATTTCAACTTAACTTTTTATGCAGGCAGTATATATTAAAACAATTTAATATGCCCATAAATATTATTTAGTCTGTCGTATTCGAAGATACCATAAATTATTATTTTTTATTATTTTGGGAAGAAATTAGTTGACTCCTGCAAAATTTTGCATACAAGTAGTTCTACGGTAGACCATGCAAATTGGTATGTTTAAATTAGTCGAGCAATATATATTTTTTCAACTTAGTATGCTGTATCTACGAAACCATGCTACTGATTTAAAAATAACTTTGTTTGCTGGCAGTACTTATTACAACAATAGTGTGTCTCCATACAGAGCCTCTTTTGTACGTCATTTTGTTAAGTACTGCCACATGAAAAAATATAGCTTTTATGTCACATATTGGGGAACAATGTACAGATCTCTATCACATTTGTCAACCAAATATTAATATGGCACGTTATGAAACATTATGTTGAATGTGGCCCAGGCACTTATTTTCAATATGATAGTCACACAAATATTTTAGCTTAGTATGTTATATCTACGAAACAATGTAACAAATTTCAATTCAACTTGGTATGCCGGCATTATCTATTATGACATTCATAAGTGCCTATACAAAGTCTTTATCTCCAATATTTTGTTAAATAGCACCACAAAAAAAATAAATTTCATCGCATCTCGGGAAACAGTCAACCGACCACAACCTATTTCAGGCGACAAGTTATACTTTCTTACTCCAAGTAAAATTCTGTGACTTAATGGGTAGTCACTTATAATCAGTATAACAGCTGTGCAAATATTTTTGTTTAGTATGCTGTATGTTCGAAATAATTTCACACAGACTTTATTTACTAGCAGTATCTATGACGAACATAGATATTATTTGTCTACCATTAATGAAGAGACCATCACATAAGAAAACGGGACTTTTATGCCATAGCTTGGGGACAGATCAACCGATTCTCGCCTAATTTTGTACACATGTAGTGTAAAAGATGGCCATGTAAACACACATGGTTTAAGTGACTCACGTACTTTGTTCAAAAATGACTGTCCTCTTAACTTTTTTCAGGTTGGTAAACTCTGCCTTCCACAATGTTTATCTCACTTCAATTGCATTTGATGCTCACAATCCTATTCGTAAGTCTGCAATGCAGATGGTGGCATGCGAGCTTACAGTACAATGGTTTATGCTTTAGAGTCCTGCTTTACGCACGTGTGTATATGTAATTCTCATATCACTGAGAGACAAAAACTTAGACACGCAAAAAATAGAAATTGATTAAAATTTGCTCTTATAGAATTAAAAAAATGCTTGCTGTTAACAAACATGCCAGAAATTTACAAATAAGGGGGGAAGATACATATATATATATATATATATATATATATATATATATATATATATATATATATATATATATATAAAGAGAGAGTGGAGTGGTTTTTAGCGTTTTTTTTACAACTGGATATTGAGAAAAACAAGTAAATCCATAAAACGAATCTTGTCAGTTGTCACAAGAAAAACTACACAAGAACACCACAATAATTAGCCACAAGACAAGTAAGGGAAAATATGTATTTAAACTATTTAAAAGAAAAAATATAAAAATAAAGACAACAAGAAAACCAGAACAATTAGCCACAAGACAAGTAAGGGAAAATATGTATTTAAACAATTTAAAAGAAAAAATATAAAAATAAAGACAACAAGAAAACCAGAACAATTAGCCACAAGACAAGTAAGGGAAAATATGTATTTAAACAATTTAAAAGAAAAATATAAAAATTAAGACAATAGACTAGAACAGATGTATAAACAGACGATACAACGAGGAAAATAGATGGACGCCAAATGCATCCTTCGGCAAACATATATTTTAAGAATCACATTGTAGTCCCCTTGAAAATCCTACGAAAATTTGTGTAAAACTACAACTATCTTACTTGTCCTCGTAAATTTAAATAAAAATGCTGAATACCCGAAAATTTGTAAGTGTAAATACACACAAAAATTCATATTGATAGTTTAAATCAAAATGCGATATAGATTTACACTAAACTTGTTGTAGTTAAACCAAAGAGAGGAATACGTCAAACCACAATATCATGAATGTTTTCACAACTACAGCGTAGTACAAAACACCTATTTGATTATTCTTTGGTACTTGGATATTGTGTTTTTTTAAGTACATTTAAAATATGTAGGTTTATATCTATATTATTGCCACTAATATATATATATATATATATATTCGTGTATTAAAAATAAATTATAGCTACCTTTCTAATTATAATTGTTTGAAACTACGCTACTGCATTTTTATAAAATGCAATATAAATATTAGCAATATCAAGGTTCTGTATAAATTTTCAAAATTAGAAATTTTTTTAGGATATCATTTCATATTTTTCTATCGAGTATATATCCAAAACACATAGTTTGTCTGGTATAACTTGCATCATGCACACCGGAGAAACCTATTGTAGATAATACTAACACATCGAAAAAATTACTTTTAAAATTATCACCTATAGTGTTAACTCTGGTAAGTTGAGGGCCTCAGTATTTTTCCAATGAATTTCAACAATTCGGTATTGTTTCAATTTTATTTAATATCAGTTTTAATCTTACAAGGTAAACAGTACCCACTTCTGTATTATTAAATTGTGTTCTGTTTAACGCTGAAATGAAAAATTACTTTATATATATATATTTTTTCCAGTTATTTATTTGTTGATTATATACTTCTTATTCAAGGTCTTGTCCCATGTTTCGTAAACTTGGCAAATACTTGCCTCCGTGAATTTGTTCGGCGAGTTAGAGGAAATATTATTAAAGTTCATGAAATACAAGAAGGGCCTGGAGAAGGTGAGAAAAACGGAAATGAAATGGCACGAGTGAATATATTCAAGCATGTGCACGAAAAGTAATGCAATTTTGTAATGGCCTGAAGGTTAGCAAACATAGAGAATGTTCCAAAGTCAGCAAATGCCCTGGAGCGTGAAACGATGTTATCCGACAGGAAAGCAAGGCCCGAGAAGACAGGAGGAAAAGAAAACAATCCAACTTTTCGGTTCGAGAAGGAAGATAAAGAAAGAGAGTACATAGGAACGTGCCAATTTGGCCAGATGCTAATTTAAGATTTGGAGTTCTCTCAATTCAACAAAGCACATAATAGCGCATAAAAAACAACAATTTGTAGTAAATTATGTAATTTAATCGACTCTTTCAAAGGATTAATCCGTCAAGAACTAAGATTTTTTCACAGTCAGAATACATGTTACACGTATTAACAGATTGACGGATATTTTCCTGATATGAATGATAGCCTGTAATTTCCATACAGGCTCATTGCTGTGTTTAATCCAATAATTTTAAATGACAACGGACTCGCACTATAACCTTGAAAATTATATGTATTTTATATACATAAAACTGAGCTAATGCAATCAGCAATTTATAGAAATAGGTTTATTTTTAATTTCATGAAAGTAAGCGAAACTATGATGTACTAAGTGTATCACAATTCGTCTGAAAGTAAATGTGACCATTACAATCATGTATTCCCTGCCTTGCAGAAACTATTTAAATTTTTTCGATTACACATTTTACACATATTGCACCTTTCAAACAACGAGCCTTTCGTAGCAGCGTGTTTTTGTAACAATATTAAAACTAGTTAATTAAAATATTTCCCGATTCGCTCATAACTTACATTTTTGCCTGAACCGGGTTTGTTTGTGTAGTGTATTAATTTTAATCATCTGTTCTATTCTCGTAACTGATATTGTCAACGCGTACCTTCAAAACAGTTGTTTTCGACCACGCCTGAAATACAGCTCCCCTGAATTCAAATTCTGTACTTTCCTGTTCTCGTAACTGATATTGTCAACGCGTACCTTCAAAACAGTTGTTTTCGACCACGCCTGACATACAGCTCCCCTGAATTCAAATGCTGTACTTTCCTGTTCACGAAATGCTTTCAGTACATTTACTTATCAATATTTTAATTTACTTTAAATGTAAAAAAAGCCTATTCTAAAAAATAAAAAAAAATATATAGTAAAGAAGTAAAGTAATTACAGCACAAAAAAACTCTTCTTCAAAGAATATCCAATGAACTGACAGTTGAAGGGAATGTAACATTACAAAATCTGTCTGCCATTTAGAATCTAGAGAATATGGAATACACGTGGAGTTTCTTAATTCAAATACCTGCCTTTGGTTTTAACTGTGAAAAATTTACCTTGAATGTTTGTTAAAGGAAGGCCAAAGACGCATCCACCACTATAACAGACGTGCAAACATTAGCGAGATGCCACAAAGGAATATTTTTCAAATTAAATAAACTTAATTAAAAAAATTACTGCTTTTATGCCAAGAAGCTATTCAAGGTAAAGCACTTATACCGACATAACCTATAGTTGCAATGGATATCAATGAGTATCTTCAACTTACAGCACTATTTTGTCTCCATCCGACATTCTAATTTTCTTTTTTTCCCAAATAATATACGTCATGTATTTACAGTTCATAAACCAACATTATCGGTAACGTGTTCAGCATCATTGAATGTTCGACGTGCAATCACACCATCAGGTTCATAGTCGCTTGTGGTGTTGCTATCACCATGCTCAGTACAAAGGCATCTCCCATTAATGCTTGAACTGCAGCTAACGCAAAATAAAACCCCAAACTGATAACAAATTTTGATTCAGTTAATTAAAAATTTTCTCAAAATAACCTGTGTTTAATTTCGTCACTTGCCCCTGGAGGTCCCCATATACGACAGTTATGAAAATGTTCGAATGCACTGAATAAACGACTTCCAGTTTGAGGTTTTATTTTGGATTAGCTACAGTTCAAGCATTAGTTCAAGCGTTTGTAAAAATTGCATTTACCTTCTAGTCGCCCAACACTGATTTTGGGGATGCTACCAAAATAAGCGACAGTGAATCAAAATATGTGATTTTATATTAAACATTTAATGTTGCAGAACAAGTTAGTAATAATGGTGTTACGTTGACTCTAATCCCATCTTATTTAAGTATTATTTGGGAGAATATTCGGAAACAATTATAATAATTGATCATTTTTATTCCCAATTGACAAATAAAAAACAAACTACATTCGCCCAGTAATACACTTCAGGTTAGAACCATTACGCTCTTGATTGGCCAAGAATGTCACCATATTAAGAAAAAATTCGTCACATAATTTAATGTTATCATATATTTTTCTCGTAGTCATCAAAACATGAAAGGCGATATTAGCACAACAGCGTAATGTTCACTTACATACATATTTTTATAAATCATATTAAATTTAATATTTGTTTTTTAAAACGACGAAGGAATATTTAAGAATTTAAAATTTTCTGATATTCGGGCTTTACGTGAGTGCACATATATATGAGTCTAATTATTTCCTGTATGCTGTAACATGGTTTTTAATTAACTCCCGAATTCTATTAACGATGCAATAACTACGCTGAGTAAATATATGAACAACATTAAATTATGTACACGGATAAATTTAGGATAAGGCTGATTGTCAAATTGGTTTAAGAAATATTGTTGGCGTGACTTAACTCGCTGTGATCGTACACAAAATAAATGGCCATCCAAGACAACGTTAAATAAATGACAATATATTCATTTTGTCTAGTATCGCTCTAATGACTTAAACCCAGAAATAAATTATTTACTTAACTTTAAATATACTTTCCATGGATATCGAAAGTATGAGTGAAACAGACAAATAATTCATACATGTGCACGTGTCTCCAATTTCCGTCGCCAGTTTATCAGTGTTACTTTAGAGATTTTTATCTGTGTACATAAAAGTCAAATTTTGTGTATACTAAGTGTATTAGGTTGTTCTCTGTAAAATTCTACACCGTTCGACGTTTGCAGAACAAATTTGGCAGATATACCCATAAGCACACTATCTACCGGCTGGCAGCATCGAAATTTAAGTAGGAATTCCATGTTAAGGAAATTTTGCCCCAGTGTGTTAATTTTAAAGATAGGTATTTCAAAGAAAATGTAGTCTTCGCGAATTTTTTAGAAGAAGTTCTCTACAGCGCAGATGTTTCCAATACACGTATAGCCTGTTTGCAAGGAATCATTAAAATTTACGTTTTTCAAACACACTCATACTGTATATATTTGAAAATATACACTCGCAGGAATTTTCTCCTAAAATGTTCGTAAAGAATACATTTTTTTGAAATGACTATCTTTAAAATTAACGCACTGAGGCGAAATTGCCTCAACATTGGGATTTTCTATTAAGACTTCGTAGTTGTTAGCCAGTAAACAGCACCATTCAGTACAATATTTTGTAGGCCAAAATGGCCTCGACTTTCCATTGGAACGAACCAGCCCAAAATTTTCAACTAAAATAACGATACTCGGGGAACGCTGAATAGTTCTGCTACTTGATGATTCCTTCGCCAAAAACAGATCTCTCAAAAGGTGTGAGTAGTAGCTACATATAGCGCGTAATATGTCACTCATCTACATAAATATCAATCGTAATCTCAATTTAAGTGACACCATCAACAAAATAATTATAAATTTGAAAAATAATTACCGCGTCAACGGTATCGTAGTTCCATATTGCTACGTTTGCCCTTTTCTAAGGCTTGCCGTACAAGTATATGGCAAAAATAAGAAGATTACAGGTAATCTATTATAAACACGTTATTTATTAAACTCAATTATAGGCTGTTCACGGTAAAATGAACACTTTTGAAAGCCCTGCTTAAGATCTTCTTGTGTACACGTCGAGTGTTCTTCCGCCTTATGTAAAATTAACACTGTCGTGGGTCTCATCACATTATTCATGCGTTGGTCAAGTGAAACTGTGAAATTAACAAAAGTAAATATTGCACAAATCTGCTAATTTTCACACTTAGATGGATAAAAAAATACAGAAAGCGGGAGAAATAATTTATCACAATGGTTACTTAACACATTTTATGTTCGACGTTGATATATGGAACTACTTTCCCCTCCATCGTTACCAACTTTACTGGACACGGGTCACTCATTGCGCCCGTTTAAATATATGCATTTAGGGGCAGTGACTTTTTTATAACGTTGAGTTTAAAAGTGCAATCTTTATCGAGAACAGCCTTTATACACAAATATATTTTTATTATCGTCAATCACAAATTAATTTATTAAATGCTGAAGGCTCTATCTTCTTGCTGTAAGTAGCAATTACGTTAAAATGCTACCCTGAGCTATTAGCTGCGTAAAGACTTTAACTCGGCTTGTCCTTCGGTAGAATACCCGCCTAGCGCCTATGGAGGGTTGTGTTCAACACTGTATTATAGTTGCCAGTAGACTCAGCACGCTCTGCGGTCGACAGGAGCTACCGCCGATCTTCAGCAGCACCTCCGCATCGCGATTTCTTCCAGTCAATGTGTAGAGGCGACGGGTAGGTGGTGGGGGGTGGGTTGTGGTCTGCGCGACATAGGCCCACACTTATATACCCGCATAGCAGCTTGGCCTCTTCCTTTTTGCCACCCTCCTGTATACTAATTTCTCCCAAACACCGCCTGCCGTATCTGGGCCGCCGCTCTGCCCTGCTTGGCATGCCTGGCTGTCCAAGCTGTCTCTGTGACACTATCATTTCCTTGTGTAATTCCTCCATTGTTGTGATTAGTTGTCGTGAATTTTAGAAGTATGTTGGGAGTTATAAAGGTTTAATCATAGAGCCAAACATGGCGTGAAATGAAATCTCACTACGCCAGAGTTAAAAATAAATTTCTAATACCCACAAAAAAAAGCGAATTTGGTTTAGGAAGGAATTATAACTCTTCGTAGCACTTGCAATATTTATTTTTATTTTATCTTATTTCCCTATTACCTAAGTCTGCCCAAGTAATTATATTTACGTTTCCTAACAAAAAAACCTTATTGTTTCTGACCAAATTAGTTAATTTTAAGGATGCGTAGTGAAAGTTATTTTACAAATCCTTCAAGGACCTATAGGAATTAAAAAAATGAAACATCATTTCAGAAAATTTAAAACAAACCAAACTATTTAGAGTGTGAGATTTTAAACCAGCTGATGGCGTGTCTTTAAATGAAAATGATGGTCTTTTTATAAATATATTTAGCTTTTTTGAGTGTTGTACAACTGCAAGTTAATGACTATGCGTACGATTATAAGAAACTAGAGAATAATATTTCTATGTTGGCTTAAACGAGGTCGTATGAAATATTTCCGTGATGAACAGTGATAGTAATTAAAATAATTAATCTTTTGTTCTAAATTCTATTACCTACGGGTCTCGCAACTTGCGCAGAAAGTCTTCGTTTTTGTGTCAGTTTTTTTTTTTTTCAGGTAAGCTATTGGTGATTCCTGTTTGGGTGACGTTACATTTTAAGAACTATACATTTTTCACCTCGTTATTACAGTGCGTTATTCGGTAGTGGTGAAAATGCAGAAACGTAATGACACTATCAATTTAGTATTACGAAAATACAGTTGTATCTTTACTACAGGATAAAACATACACATAGGTGAATCGCTTTTGTAAAATTCTCAAAGTACTTTTTGAATTTAAAACAATAATATAAATAATTCTGAATAACGTTGTAGATATTCGCTATGTCCTTTACCCAAGGGCAACACGAAGATCAGTCGCACTTCAAAATTAACCTAAAAAATAAATAGAGCTAATCCCTTTTTAAAGTAGTTTAGGTTGGCAAATTCATGTATAAAAACAAGCAACAGCGCTTAGGAATCTCACAAATATATGGCAAACCCTTCAATAAATAAAATGGTTCAAAATACAAAGAATTGCAAATATAACATGCTACACTTTACACCTCAATTCTGGTACTGCAAGACAATACTCCTTATTCTACGTTTTAAATTCAAGGAAAATAAGTCCTTTAAGAGATTATACATTAAAAAATATATACTGAGGACGTAGCCATTATAAATTATTGATTACAATAAAACGTTTCTACTTTCATCTAACTTGTAACTATCACCGTATATTGAGTTTTCCTTTAAAAGGTATTTCTATTTGATTGGTCTCTCTCCTAGATTTTGACATAACAATGTTAATTTTATTGGAAGTCGAACATCTAAACATATTGACTTCTTGAATTTCACCCAATAAAGCTTATTTGTCCTCAAGGACATCTTTATAAGATTTAGCATTAACCGTAAATTATGAACTTTCACTGGCATGAAACAAAATATTATCTTTTTTTTTTTTGCCAGGATATGTCTCATATACCTTTAAAAATACGCAAGAATATACCAAATGTCCACGAGGTCATTTTCTCAACCATATTTGATGTTATTCATTGCCACATAGGAAAAGATATGAGAAAATATTTAGCTCTAAATTACGTCACAAAAATTGAATAGTTTCAATTTCTGTTCTTTCATTACAAAAGGCTGTCTTTAAAAGTATCACATGTTCTTACAACAGCTTTTGAAAGAAATTCTAAGTTCTGACGCAACTTTATTTGCTTATAGCTTGCATTTAAAAACAGAGAACTTAAAAAATGAAATTTTTTAAAATTTCTGAACCTTCCCGACTTTCAATTATAGGAAGAAGACAATTAGTACTATACAGGACCAACATGTCCTCTTTCAGCAATTTGGTCAGAAGCACCTAAATTCAACTTGTAATTGAAGAGTACTTAACTTGTGTAGTCCAGGACTCCTGCAGCCATATCGCCACGAGACCCAAACTGCAGGGGATTATAAACCTTAATTTTTAGGGGTGGGACCCCCCCCCCCCACAAAAAACAGGGGTATTTTCGTTAATTTATAAATCTACCAATGACATTCCACTTCCTCATGGAAGCTGCTAGAAATCATTAAATTTTTCTTCAAAATACAAACTACCAGCGCGCTCCTTATAGTCTGTTTATTCAAAATTGCGCGCTACTGAGCACCTGGCGTGATGGTGACGCTGCCCCCTGGCTGGCGGATGAACCACACTCACTGGCCTGCAGTATGTTGAGAACTTGGGCCGGTCGCCATGCAAGATTCTTTGCACAACATAATTTTTTCGTCGTCCGAGTCCGTATACACTTCTCGAGTCGCTCGCCAATTTCAATCACTAGGACACAGGTAAGAAACTTTAATTGTATATTTCTATTAGTCCGTAGCAAGACGATGTGTACAGGAAGTAAAATTTGGATCGATAATTTACTACCCATTTTGCTTAGCGGCAGGCAGGCAAGGCTGGCGTACAGGTGACGCAGTCCAAACGTAGTATGGGGCGGGTGGGATTTTCCATACTTGACATGGGACATGTCTCAACGTGTGAGACCCAACATCAAGATAGTAACGAAAACATAAATATTAGCCCATACGCCTTGACTGAATCTTGCATATCTCTGGAAGTTTACATGAAAGAAAATCGGAGAAAGGACAATCCGACTCAGGCAACCAAATTAAAACATTTCGTAAGCAAATACTTGACTAGAGTATTCCTTAGGGAAATTATTTTATGCCGTAAATTCAGTGTGCCAGAAAATATTTCTGAAAAAATATAACTGATCGATCCTAATTTCCGGCATACATGTATATAACAGTACCAGTTACTCAGGAATGCCTGTTTCTGTAACCATCAAATAGTCTTCCTATTGGCGACAGTTCAAAAGGCCATATCTGCAAAACAGTTTGACATGTCACCTCAGGAACAGTTCCATAGGGGAGCCGTTCAAAGTATGTGGGGAAACGTGCTCAGAATGGATAAAGCGAGAAACTGTAGTATGCCATGTATTTAAAATGCATAAACATATAACGTTTTACATTATAATGTGCAAATCTTTTTACATTACGTAAAGACCTTAAACTAAGCCGGGGGAACTCAATATGTGACTTGCATTTGCTGCATGTATTTATAGATTAGTTGATAAAGTATTGCTACGTAAAAACTGTTAACAATAAACTGAGCACTTTTGAAAGCCCTGCTGAAGATCTACTTGTGAGAGTATTATGTATTCTTCTACCATGCGTAAAATTATCATTGCCATGACCCTGCTCACTTTATTCATGCGTCGGCCAAATAAAACTGTGAAATTATTAAGAAATTACGTATTTTACAAATGTGCAAATTTTTGCACGTATTATGCATTAAAAAACCCGAAAAAAAAGTAAATCGTCTCAGTATTCACAAAAATTTAACCAAACACTTTTAATTCAGCGCTAAGATGTGGAACTACTTTTCTCTCTGTCGTTACCAATTTTACTGGCCGTGTGTCGGTCAGTATACCCGTTAAAACATATGCAGGTAGGAACAGTGACATTTTTCCAAGGTTGATTTCGAAAGTGCTCATTTTACCGTGAACAGCCTGTACCTCTAATTGTCTCTGTTGCGTCTACTACCGGAATGGCTTTACCTTCATGGTGCCGAAAGGTGGTCACTATGGCGGCTTACGGCGGACGAAACACCTCTCATCGTCCATCGTGAATCGTCGGCTAGATGTGATAAGACCCGAGCTCGACTCCTCGGCTCCTCGGCGGCCTTAAATATGGCGACCGTTTACAATTCTCGCGTTCATTTGCAAACTGCCCCACGGCTTGTTTCCTGATTGCGGCCGCGGTGCTAAGATTCTGTGACTTCGCTCTCGTCGCACCTGGGATGGCGCGTTGATGCTAGGAATTTAGCTAGAGCCTGCCCACGCCATAACACCTCACCAGGCTTGTTAAGATCCATTTATGCTAGATTTGGAATATATTTGATTGTTTTGTGACACGATATCGATGTAAACTTAATTTAAATAGAAAAAAATTTGAATAATAATTTCCATCGTATTTTGTTAGCATAAATGTACAAAATTATCTTAAAATCTAGATTAATACAAATTAACAAAGGTTATTTGAACACAAAATTTTGTTTCAGCTACAGTGTTCACTGATATTAGAGAGGCACGTTCCAATTGGTTTGAAATCCGTCTCTTGGTTTACCTGCAAATTTGAACTATTTTGACTTCCAATTGTATCTCACAAATAAAAATTTATGTACTGATAGGAAATTTCCGAAAAAAATAATATTCTGAAAGTACAAAAAATTATTTTGAGCCGTGGCATAATGTACTAATTGTGTAATTTTGACATTTGCGGGAAAAAGAATAGCTAAATTCGAAATATAGGGCCTACTTAAATTAGTTAATTAGTTTTAGAAATGTAATTTCTCTTCACAGTCGTGCAATTTTTAAACTATTGCTTCATATCACAACGGAAAAGTATGTAATATGCTAAATATGTAGAAAATAATTTTAAAAACTTGAACGCCTGTAAGGCGGGATGTCGCCGCTCTGAAGCTGGCAAGAGCACTTACGGCAGCGATCGGCGCTATGTGACATGTTACATCTCCCTCTTCAGCTTGAGGAGAGTTCCAGCAGTAGCTCGCGGTCGCTCAGGTGCGGTCCTCCCGCCTATCCTTCGCATCTCATGCCGAAACGTCGATAAGGACCCAGCCAGCCGCTCAGACAACGGCCAGTAGCATCGCCAGGCAGAGGAGCATGGCCGTAAATGCCAACTCCTTCCAGTCCAGACAACGCAACACGTCCTTTCCAGGTCAGCCTCACATCTCAGTATCTCCCACCCGCACTCTAGGGATCGCCAGGTTTTATGGTCCAGAGACCGGCACTCCATTTATCATCGTGCACTTCAACTGTTATTTAATGAGAAAGAGAGCAAACCTCACGTATCATTATTAGGGTATGGTATGACCGAAAACAAACGGCTTCGGCACGAGGCGTCAAGGTCACAGATCGCCATGTTGGTTCCACCCCCCCCCCCAAAAATCGCTCATTTTCACACAAAATCGTATGTGTTAACCCAAATATGTCTTAAAATTTCCCTTTCTTCCAACAAATTTCCCGTTTTCCCTAAAAAGTTCTTGCTCTTGATTGCGGATGACGTTTCTCCTCAATGCGGCTGAGTCGATAAAAATTAAAATAATTTTAATAAATTATTTTTATAAAATTAAATTTATTTCATAATTAAGAAAATTAAAGGTGTAAGTATTAAGTGTTATATATCACCAGACTCGTCTTTTCAAGGCGTATACGATCGCGATATCATAATAAAATTATTTCCATTAATTATTTTTCAATTCCATATATTTTGTTAATACTTATGTTTTTAAATATTTTATTTAAGTGTTGTATATCACCGGACACGGTTTTTCAAGTCGCATACGATCGTGATGTCATAACACCATTCTTTCTCGTATTTTCATGATCTATCATTCCATGCTCTCTCACTATCTCTCATTTCTTATTTCTCTCTTCTTTTCCTTCTCTCATTCCATATTTTTCTCCCTCTCAGTCCATTGGTTTTCTCGGAGTCCTCCCATATTCACTGTTAAATTATCTTTCCTTTCTCTCTTTCTCTCTATCATTTCTCCTTTATTTTCTCCTTTATTTTATCATTCTATTACCTTCTCTCTTGCCTCCCTCAATCAAAATATATTTCTCTTATTCCATCTCTTTCTCCCTCTCTATCGTTTCTCTCTCTCTCGCTTCACTTTATTTCTCTCATTCCATCCCTTTCTACCTCTCGTTAGTATCTCTCTCTTTCTCTCATTTCATCTCTTGTCTCAGTTTCATACTTATCTGTTGTCTCTTTCTTTCTCTTTCATTCTCTCAATCAATCTCCTCTCTTGTCTCTCATATTCGATTTATATCGTCCCATCTCTTGTCCCTCTATCAGTCCATAGGTTTTCTCGGAGTCCTCCATTATTTTTTTTTTGCTTTTTCATTTCTCTCTCCTATTCTCTCGTCCCATCTCCTCTTGTCTCTCGCATTCACTTTATCGCATTCACTTTCTCTCGCGTCTCTCTCATTCGTCCGACAATTACTCACACTTGTTCGATTAGTCACATTTTCTCGACTGATAACTTATACTTGTTCGATTAGTTGCTTTGCTCCAATGATTACTCACACTTGTTCGACACCGCCGTCTACATACTTACTTCATCGCCTGCTAGAGTGCACGAATCGTCAGTGCGTGTATTTATTTATGCATTTAAATATGCAATTTTCCATACACGTGAACGCATATAACAAATTATTGCAAATTACATTCCAGACAGTACTTTGAAAAACACATTCGATTTTCAATACTTTATCTTTTGAAAAACAGTATTTTGTCTTAATATTTTACATTATTCAATTCATCTTTACATTTGTCACCTAGCCTTGTAACCAAATATCCATCGTTACGCCGACAGACGTACGAGGCAGACACGCCTGCATCAACCTGCCAGAGTGACCTCATCGGCATGCAGGAGCAGTGACGTCAACAGACGACGCGCTGGAAAGAAACAAGTGCTTTGGAACCAGAGGCACTGGACTATCGGCCCTACCAATCAGACATCCAGGAATCGGTGCATTAATAAATAAGTAGGATAATTAAAATTTATTATTTTAAAATACCAATAAAGTTATTTTGGAAATTATTGTAAAAATGCATCAATAGATATTTTACTGTGTTTTATTTCATACAAAGAGCTTATATTTGGTCAATTTCACACTTTCCCATTGCAACTGGTAACATTAAAAATAAAAAAGAAAAACTCTTACACCTGGACAGGTAATCGAATCCAGAACCTTTCGATTAGAAGTTCTACATGCTAACCACTAAACCAGGATTCTCATTCCACTCCAAGGGCTTGAAACTTGTATATAAGTTTCAAACGTAGAAACTACACTCTCGTGACATTACAGTAATATTGTTAATGTATTAAATATTTTTTTCAAACAGTTTATATATGGCCTATGAATAATATATTTTAGAACAGTTTTAGTTTATGTACAGCCATGCGATGTGCTGTTTTTTACAACTCATTACTTTTACTCAGTCTGAATACTTAAGCACACATGTAATAATTTTTCTTATATATTATTTTTAAAATAATAATGTAGCAAGTCAAGTTATAAGCAAGTGCATATGTACAGACATTTAGTTAAGCAAATATAATTTGCGCACTATTAAGATCATGCCCGTGAAATTCAATTATGTAAGCACAATTTCTAACCCCGGGAAATTATTTGTTAAAGCACCATATATAACCATAATACAAACTAGCTTAAAATAATATTTTGCTTTTTCAATGAGATCTGTTTATAACAGGTTGGTTACGATACAGGATTGAAATAAGAAAAAAAAAAAACAATTATTTTTGATGTTTTTTTCTAATTTTATTAAAATTTATTACTACAAAAAACACTTTAAAAATATTCATGTTTGCCTACATACTTATAAAAATCTCAGTCCTTCATTACACATGAAACTGACTATTCTGGCACTTATAAACTTCGTGTCGTCGTGCAGTAAGCTTGAAGGCAAAATCCTTGCAACAAAAAGCGGCACCGATTATACACTAAAAGTTCTGTAGATGATACACTAGTGGTTCTATATGGTTCAGGCTGTCATGTCGGAAGGGGCAGGAACCAGGAACGAAATTGTTGATCACGCTGATGACGAAAGTTGTAGCAACATTATATATATATACACACACACACACACACACACACACACACACACACACACACACACACACACACACACACAAACTTCTCAGCATTGTAGGTCCCTTGAAGACATAACCATTATCTATTCCATAGGCTTCTAACATACCTAGGTTACTTGCATATATATATATATATATACATTGTGATATCATGAACTGTGAATAATTTTATTTGTTCGTAAGTCATGCCAAAGACAAAGATATAGAAATATTTCCTATGGGTTAACTGGATTGAATCCGCTCGTTATCATCTGTAGATTATCAACCGAATCAAGTGTCCAGCCAGAACCCTTCAGTGCTATTTCTTTTTCCTCGCGAAATACCTTTTTTATGCTGTTTTCAACACACTCTTCGATATCATGAGCATTATAGATAGGCGCATTAGACGCCCTGCATGCCTTTCTTGCGTGCTCATCATTATATGGCTCTGGTTTACTATAGCGACATTCCAGCCATATGTTATATTTCACACCGCCATATTTGTCCACCTCCTCTGTTTGGTTGACTAAATTTTAATTCATATATACCAGAAATGAATACTTATCTTTCGTGAAGACCATTACTTTTGGAACAACATAAACTTACAGAATACCTCTGAAAGCAGATTGCTTCATGAAAAATCCATTTGCATTCGGCTTCATCTCATAGGTTATTTTCATAGGTTGCGATGACAAATTGATAGGTGTAGCCTCTGATTCGCCAGTGGAAGCTGCATTAGGGCCAATTTTCGCTGTAAACTGCACAGAGGAAGGATGAGCTCGTCGTTCAACATCGGTAGATAATAGATTACTTTTGCATTGCTTAAAACATGTATTTAAGTTGTCGATGTGCGCAAACAATTTAGAGCATTTCTCACACAGATAGCCCACGCGGACGGTACTCTTTAAACATGCTTCTTTTCATGCCTTCGTGCTTCATTGACTTTTGCGAAATTCTTGTCGCAGTAGCTGCATGGAAGTCTTGATGAAAGCAACGAAATGCCGATAGCATTAAGAGCCGAAGTTTTCTGCTTCGATGATTTTCCAGTGCTTGTCGAGCCAGTTACCACCTCAGTACAGCTCCGATGCAATGTTGACAGATAACGATTAGCTGGAAGTGAAGGTACACCCATATAGATTTCGAGATGTCTTTTCAGGTTGTCACTTCGCATATCGAACTGCGAATTGCATTTTTCACATTAAAAAGTTAGCATGCTCCACATTCTGATTACAGTTGGCCTCATGTCTCCGAGGATTGTGGCTGTTGGCAAATATCTTGTCACAGTAGCAATGACGAAGCATTGGCGGAGTCGTCGATTAACAGCTATACCAATCATACAAGGAAACTAACTGTACAACCAAGTCATACTTGTATGTGTTTCACCCCATGTCAGGACTTTGTATATATTAGATTTCTTTCGACATCCATTTAACCCGACCACCAGTGCAATTATTCATGTATGTAAGTGCTTAGAATGTATTGTTACTGCTCGTGCATGCCAATGAGGTCACTCTAGCAGGTCGTTGCAGGCGTGTCTACCTAATGAGTCTGTCGGCGTGACGATACATATGTGGTTACAAGACTAGACGACAAATGTAAAAATGAATACAATAAAGTAAAATATTAAGACTAAATATTGTTTTTCATAAGATAAATATTGCAAATCAAATATGTTTTACAAAGTTCTGTCTGGAACGTAGTTTGCAATAATTTGTTATATGCGTTCTCGTGTATGGAAAATTACATATTTAAATGCGTAAATAAATACACGCACTGACGATTTGTGCGCTCTAGCAGGCGATGAAGGAACTATGTAGATGGCGGTGTTGAACAAGTGAGTAATCAGTGGAGCAAATGCGACAAAACCGAATAAGTGTGAGTAATCAGAGCATGAAAACGACTAATCGAACAAGTATAAATTATCAGTCGAGAAAATGTGACTAATTGAACAAGTGTGTGTAATTGTCGGACGAATGAGAGAGAGACGAGAGAGAAAGGAATGAGAGAAAGTGAATATGAGGGATTAGAGAGGCGATGAGATGAGATAATAGAAAAAGAAATGAAACAGTGAAAAATGAGTGGATTCCGAAAAAAAACTTAGACTGATGGAGGGACAAGAGATGGGATGATAGAAAGCAAATATGAGAGACAAGAGAGGAGATGGAATGAGAGAATGAAAGAGAAAGAAATAGTGAAGAGAGAAAAATGAAATAGAGACAAGAGATGGAATGAGATAAAGAGAGAGAGAAACCAAAGAAAGGGAGAAATCGATGGAATGAGAGAGATAAACGAAAGAGAGGGAGAAACGAATGGAATGAGAGAAATATATTGAATGAGGGAGGCAAGAGAAAAGGTAATAGAATGAGAAAATGAAAGAGAAATGAAAGAGAGAAAGACAGAAAGGAAAGAGAATGAAAAACAAAAATGGGAATACTCCGAGAAAACCTATGGACAGACAGAGGGAGAAAGAGATGGAATGAGAGAGTTAGAGCGAAACGAAAGAGAAAACAAGAAGAGAGAAAGAGACACACATGAGAGAAAAAGTGTGATATCATGGAATGATAGAGCTTGAAAATACGATACATAATGATGCCATAACATCACGATCGTATGCGCCTTGAAAAGACGAGTCCGGTGATATATAACACTTAATTCTTATGGCTTTAAATTTTGAATTATAAAAATATATTTATTATAAAAATTATTTATTAAAATAATTTTAATTTTATCGACTCCTCATTATGCGGCTGAATTTTTCATATCTCAGCCGCATTGAGGAGATACGTAAGACACAATTAGGAGCAAGCAATTTTTAGGAAAAAATTGGAAATTTTTAAGGAAAAAACGAGAAATTAGTTGGAAAAAAGGAAAATTTTACGACATTTTTGGGTTAAACATACAATTTTGTGCGAAGATGAGCGTTTTTGGAGAAAAAATACCAACCTGACGGTCGGTGACCTTGGCGCCTCGTGACGAAGCCGTTTGTCTTCAGGCATACCATACCCTACTAATCGTATTATTTTCTTTCTTGTGGTCTTCACTCTTCTCGTTTGCCTGTACATTGAATTCTATAGGTTTTTCTTTGTAAAAACCTGCCCTACGCTTCTACCTAAGATATTCCGACCTCACACTTTGAAACCTTCACCCGAATTCCCTATCATGAGACATAGCAAATTTTCTCTTCTCGCAACTTGTCATATTACTCTAGCCTATTTCCAATATCTGTCGCGAATTCATTCCACAACTTCATATTTTAATACTCTATCCGGTTATAGTTGATTGCCCATTTCTCTGCAGTTCCTTCCAGCCTGTTCTTGATGTCTTCTGTTTTCGGACATTCTGTCAGTGTGTTACATCGTATCATACACTCCATGGACATCCCGCAATGGCGAATGCACAAGCCAAAGACTGAAAAGCGTTGCTTTCAAGTTTTCATGGGCTATGAAGAGCTGAGTATTATTATGCGGATTAACCGATTTCATCTTTGTTTCATCCTTTGTTTGAATTTGCCCATTTGAACACTTATTCATCTATATGCTCTTGCCTTTCTTCGTCACTCAGTTTTACAGTCCGCGCCCTCTCCGACGTGATGCCTCTTAATCCCACCATTGGTTCTGCGGGCAATGCTTCTACTAACTCTGGGAGGTATTCAGTTGATATTTTTTTTCTATTTTGTGACATTCAACAGCACCACTCTCTGAACACTGATGAGTGTACTTTTGTGGGATATTATTTCTGCCATACTATATTATGGCTCGGTACAATATTATTGTCTCAAAATCCGCTCCTTGACAACTCCAAGATATTTTCTCTCATGAAAATATTTGACTGAATCCCCGCCAAAGTGCATGGTTGAAAGTCTTTATTGCATTCCTTTAAGCAGCATTATCTTGGTCTTATCTGAAGAAAACTTCAAGTTGACATGGTCTGCCCATAGCTTGATATTTATCATAACTTCTGCTGATTTGCCTGGCAGCTGTATTCTTACATTTCTCGTGATCAATGTTAGCTCAGCCAGAGACCCATATCTAATAATCTATAAAACAGGACATTCGAAAATATTGGACAAATTATTATTTCCTGTGAACATTCTTTTTTTCAGTTTCTCACTGGACTTTTACAGTCTTAGCCATATATGCTCCACTTTTCCATGAAGTAAGTCTATATCACACACTGGATATTCGCTGAACATATCTTCCTCTTCAGTTGGTACATTTATTCCGGACTCTATGCATTATCGAACATTTTAGCTATATCTAGGAACACTCCCAATAAATACTCTGCTGAACTTGTGTATACATCTATTTTACACCACTTAAATCGAAGTCCATAACTATACCTTTTCTAAAAGAAAATTGATTTTCAATCAGTATTCATTCAGCTTCCAATACAGCATTCTTCTGTAGAATAGATTTTCCTAAATTTTTCTTAGGAGAGGAAGTAAAGTTAGTGGTCTTTATTATCTTGAACACCTCGAGATTTTTATTACAACCTTTGTCAAAATCTGTAGATTTCCTTTATTCCATAGAGTAGGGAACACATTAGTTCGGAGACAGTAATTAGAGAATTTCAGTAGCCCCTTCTTAATTATGCAATAACTTCGTTTAATAATTTCCGCACCTAAACCTCTGGTATACAGTTGTTCCCTGTACCTGAGCCCGTAGATTAACAGGAATTACCACACAGGTCTAGTAGTTTTCGTACACACAACACGCCTACACTTAGAATTCCTCAGAACATCCCGTAAAAACACATCAGCTCCATATCTTATTTCTTCTGTTGTGACGTACCAGCCAAGCCATAATTTTTGTCCCAAGTAATTTCATATTTCGTCACCAGACGTTAATTATCTTCATTTGAATGCAGTTTCATATAAAGAGGGATCACCATTATTTCCACCAAGAGTTCTCATTGTGACCAATCACTTTCGTTCGGATGTAATAAAGCTACACGAGTCACCACTGGCACCTCCCGCTGGGATAAGAACCATCAGCTTCAAAACCTTCAGGCCCACAACCCACCTCCAGTCATTCTCCAATGCAGGAGTTTCAAACAATGCCACCCAGTGTCCTATCCGTGATCGACACAGCCGAAGGCCGTAGCTTCTCGCCGATCCCCTGGTTCCCCATGAATATACCATGTACCTCTTGTCTTTGCTCAGGATGGATCAGTCTCTCCAGGGCACCAGGCAGCTCTCACATAATTCCCTCCTCCCCGAGATCTGCCCACCCGATCTGGGGCTGTGCAATCGGCTTACGGGTCATTACAGCAAGTAAGGGACATATGCAGCCTCTGAAGAACTTCACACGAACTCGCTGTGGATTATTGCCAATGCACTGGAGGGGGCCACCACTAGCAAATATTAGTTATCGCTATGTAAACAACAGTACGAAAGCAATTTGTTTCCAGCAAAGACTTTTCGAGGAGGTTGAGATGAACTTCAGAAGCATTAAGCTATATATTCGCATCGCTGTCCCATTCCAGGGACCGAGTTTTTACCGGTGTGAGTTCCATGTAAGCAATCCCTCCCTTGCCACAGTCTAGAAGGCTCCACCAGGGTTGTCGATCGAGGGTACTCTGTCTAATGCCAGACTAAGTACAATATATTGTGGTGGTCCAGTAGATGAGTTTTCCCCCTCATTAACCAGGACGCTTTACACCCATTATAAGCCAGTCACTTCAACTACAACTGGTTTCTGCTAGGGTTTGGCCGAGCGAGGATAGCAATTCCTGGTGTCACGACAACCCAACCAGGTGTTAGGAGAAAAACACTTTATTTGTGCAGTAGTACACACTGTGCGAAGGCAAGAACTGCTTTCGGGCATAAATTTTCGATGCAAAACACCGCCCCCCTTACACCCAATACAAACTGGTTGTTCGACTATCAGCCCAGCTGCAACCCGGTCCCCATGGTCCAAAGAAGTTTGCCAAGTCAACTGCGGCCAACAAAACTGGGTAGATCTCCATCCCCCTCCCATTAACTACATTCTTGTTGCGGCTCCCTGACATATACTGGCCTCCCACGAAGGCTGCGTGGGTCATCACGGCAGGAATTTCAGAAGCGGGAAACATAGTGAACTTTGCCACTGGCTGGAGGTTTCTCGGAGTGCTCCCGTCCCCGTCACACTTAATCTCCACTGTCGATCCATTTGAATCTCATTGGATGCTTCAGAAACGTCGGCCACCTAACAAATACTTTGCTGAGTGCACTTCCCACCTCGCATTTCCTTTTAATCCGTAAACAATTATATGTCTGGCTTTTTTTTTTGTTGTGGACATATGCTATAAATAAGAAAATGTTAAATACAAATGCATATAATTTTTGGTTTTTAATCGCAACTGCCTTTACACTGACGTCTATTTGGCGAGTGCTTCAAATCCGGCACATACACTGAACCTTTTCCCTGCGATCTCGTTACAGTCAGAATTAGGCTACATCATGTTCTCATATGTTTGGATAGCTGAAGACGTCTCATGTGTGGCGGTTTCGGAATGTTGCAAGTGTACAGGACGCTCCAGAAAAAATTTGTTGGAACATCAAAATTATGATTTCTACAGAGAGCAAATCTTTCAAATTGTGTTGCGCTGAGATCGGTGTATTAATTGTTCCAGCGTTTTCGTAGAAAAGTAGAAAAATGTGTGCTGTGGAAAAACTGTTGATAACATTTGCGCGTATGTTACCCCTAGAAACTGTAGCACAACAAACCAGTGTTATTAATTCGCCCTCACACATGTAGCTGTTTGAATGTAGCAAATTTGTTTTTATTTTATTTCCATACTAAGCTTCCTACTTTTGTTGAGCATTACCGAAAGTGATTCGATTCTCATTTCGTTGATATATTTTTCTAATAGTTACAAATGCAATCCCGTAAGTGCCAAGTCACACTTCATTGCCGCTGATTCCGCGCACAAGTCCTGTGAAAATACCTCTTCACAACGAGCTTTTCTCTTCTCTGGTAGCGTGTTGGCCTTCCGTGCTTTCTCAGGAAAACCTACCACATATTCCCACCCTCGAAACTAACGTACGGCTTCGAGGAGTGTCAGGTTTCGCTGTCGTGGGTTTTGAACGGTGGCAGTACACGCGTAGCAGTGGAAGACTTAGGATGCTTTTCTTTTTACGAGAGGGGATTGTCCCCTTTCTCCTCACAGACCCACTAACCGCAAGACGTGTGGGCATCCTTCTAAGTTATCGTGCAAGGGGAAATACTTGAATCGCTAGGTTCTGAAAGGATTCGCGGTAAAGACGATCGTTACCGTTATCAATGTCTTACGGTCGCCATACATTGTTATTTCGTCGTAGTTTTAAACACTTTCCAAAATCCTGCTTATTTTCTTTGTTTCTATCCATTTCCACTGACATAATTACTAGTATCTCTGCACTGAGAAAAGACAGGCATAAAATAATAACAGAAAATAAATATCACTATTACTCCTATTCCACAGTCTTGCTCTTTAGTTTATATAACAAATATTTAGTAATATTAGAATTTCGGTTATTGCCCTGTTAAACATACATAAAACTACTAAACCATTTTACCTAAAAGAATCTGCGACATTAGGTTTTACTGTGAACCATTCACAGAGGAGTTACCAAACAATATTTTAAGCACTCAAATATGAAATATACCAATAGACAATTTTCGGCCATTTCTGCGTGTAATTCAAATAATTTACTAACGGGAGCACAGATAATCACATTTACACCCATAATCCAACATATTAATATTCGGTCATTTGCTAGTTTGTGTTCATTTATTTAATAATTTAAACTTCCCCACCATCAAAGTACATCTAAGGTTAGCGATAAATATGTATTTGATTTTAACTAATGATTTTTTTGGTGTGCAGTGTATAAACAAAATAATTGATGTAGTAAAAAATTAACTCTTTTTTTTTCATTGACCCTTATTTTTAACGCATTAGTTATTGGGTACATAAGAACTGTAGTTTCTGGATTTCAGTGAATAATTTACTATTAACTGTAACTTTTTTAGAGTTTACTGTTAAATTGCTGACAACTAACATATAACTTATTGTAAAAAACCAAATAAACATTCATTTACTGCGATTGAAATGTATTTTACTATTCATAAGCAAATATCGACTGCAAGGAAAAATTTTTTAAGGAGCAAAAGAAAATATTAACGCCTACTATAGTAGGCAGTTAAAGACGTTATACTTAAATGAAACTTCTAAATTTTGAGACATAAGTCTCAAGAAAAATATTTTTTATTTATGTTTAAACAATATTTATGTACTGTCACCAATGAACTGTTGCATCCTTTAATTGAAGTGTTTTTTAAAAATGAAGTTTGAAAAAAATATGCCACATTAAATGCATCAGTACAGCACCAATTGAAGGATTTTAAATTTAACATGATAGAGAAATTTAACATACATTAAAAAGCTTTGTATATTAATAAGATTTAATTTTTTCGTATGTTAAGAATTTCTCGTTTTTATACAAACCATGTGACATAATCAAATAATCACACATATTATGCATCAAAATATGCTTGTTTTATTAAAATATAATATGTGTTTGTTATGGGAAAAAACACCCTGAAAAAATTATAAAATACCGTATTCAGGGCACTGATATGATTTTATCGATTTAATAATCATGACGTCACCGAAAAACCTATTAATCTCGGAACCTGTCGAAATATCACCACGCTAACAGCAGAAAATTTTTTATCTTGGCGGTGCCGCGGAGAGAAAACATAATAAATATGAAGTAATATTCTGTCATCGTGTAACATCACACAACTATCATAACCGAAATTCTAATGATCTAAGGTTAGTGGTTGTTATAGTGTACTGTTGAACCTGACACCTAGGAAAGCTCGTATATTTTAACGTATTTAAGTTAATTCTATCGATGATGCTTGATCTCATTTAATTTCTACCCTGAGTTTTACATGAACAAATATCAAAACTGATACAAAGTTGTAAACTCAAATTCGTTATTTGCGTTTTATCAACTTCGAAGTTTAGAAATAACGAAATACTAACTACGAAATCGCCGCTGTGTTTGCTCTGCCGGCTATAAATATTAAATACGCATACAACTTAAGTTATTGTAATAAATGAATACGTTTGGCTTTCAAAATAATTTTGTGAAGGAAGAAGTCGAAATATTCATGGATAATGTTAATTTTTTTTATCAGTATCTATTCACTGTTTCGTAATATTTTAACGTAATTTTATTCTGATAGTGTAATGTATTCAACAGTACTTAGACATCATTTTACTAAGATACGTAGTTTATTAAAAAAAAGATGGGGTTTCCGGTTTGAAATTATTATTTGCCATCTAACACGGTGTGAGCCAAGTCGTAATTTGTAACAGATAGCAGTATTGCATTATAAAGAGTTGACTATGGTGGTGTTTCATTCAAAACATTACGAAATGTGACACAAATTACAAAAATAAAAATCGACCCGGTTCGAACACGGCTTTCGTTATTTTAATCATAGCTATCCAAAAATAGCCATAACCAGACTTATTAACACTACAAACATATATATTTCAGCAAAATCCAGTAACGGTATAAACATAATATTTTACACCTAATATAAATATTTAAATCTGTTACCGAAACGGAAACTGTTTCAAATCATAATAATAAATTGTTATCAAATATAAAAAACATGTTTCCCTGAGATTGTTTTCAAACACAAAGAAGCCGTAATAGACATAAACTGGTTGTGCTGGAAGGTTTCAGATGCATGGGACACCAGCATTGCCTCTCCTTCCTTCAGTAGGTTAATAATTGCACTGAGAAGTGACATTAAACCCCGTCAGGTGGTTATTGAGGTAATAGTCTATAGGGTTTCTGAAAGTTCGATACATTGCCTTATTTTTAAACATCAGGATCAAATATCTTACGTAAATAAAAAAAAAAGTCGTATGAAAATATGCAAAGGTTAAATTGGTTTACAACATCTATAAAAATTTGCGAACACTTTGGTCATATACAAAATTGAATAATTTTACAAAAGTATTAAAAACCTCTGAATATTACAAAATTTACAAACAACTGAGCACTTTAAAAATCCGTTTGCATGAAAACCCCGTTAAAAAAAACGGTACAAAATTACCCATATCTTTTCATATTTAACAACTGACTAACGCACTTTCTCTCTTGTCGGAACAAAGCGCCAAGGATCCGGAATGTTTGAGTCCCTCTTCTGCTTCTCTCTCCGAAAGCAGGAAGCCGTACAATTATATTCCGCTCGTCGCTCGCATGGAAAGGGTCTCGGAAAATTTTCAAATTTTCTTGGGCGTCACTGGTCGGCGGTTCTCCGTGTAACGTCACAGGCAGCACGTATGCTCCTCCGAAGGCGCCGGTAAAGGATGAGAAGTGTGTGTGTGTGTGGGGGGGGGGGGGTCAAACATGGCGACTCGGGCAGCAGCGCGCGCACCAGTTGCTCAGCTCCCTGCATCGGTATCATTGTTCTTTTACATGACACTCTCACAGTTACGACGCGTTATACGGACAACGGCAATGGCGTGACGGCCGCACAAAAATGCGAGAACGGATCGTGTTGTCATAACTCTCCAGTCGTTAACTAAGGCGTCGTGATTATGACGGCTCAGACGTGTGTTTTTTTTATGTTGGCTAATCTGTCGGCAACTGTTAGCCAATAGAAAACGCCCGCCAAATATAAGAAAATGAAATCGATAACGTTGTGTTGTAGTTTAGATTTTTTCTCCAGCGCAACAGATATAAAGCAATGTCCATAGTACAAGTATTTATTGTACTTGCACTCTAAATATAAGTCGGTGAGAAATACACTGTTTCAATCAGTCAAATGTATCTGATACAACAGTCACTTCAGGTGATATGAACACTCAGCCTTTCATTCAGTTTGTACGTCTTTCATTTCGTTCTCATGTAATAATCGCAGCGATCTGTTTGAAGGTTTAAACTGTATATAATGTGGCGAAGAGAGTGCACTCATACACTCTTCGTTTAAACGAGCCTGACGGCACCCATTAAACAAAAATCCAAAAGTAAGAACATATAAATCAAATCTTCACGATTTCGAGATGAGATAGTAAGATTATATATTCCTCCAATTATTTAATCCTGGCTTGGTAGCGCAGATGGCAAGGTATCGGACTAAAGTGAAAGGGTGTGCGAGTTAAATCCCACTCCCCTTTTCTAAATTACGGTAAGTTCCACAGTATAAATAGTAAACTATCGTAAATATCTTTATTTCACATTGTTATTTCGCTACACTCAATAAAAACTATATTTAATTCGCCACTGTGATCTACTTATTTACCTTTTATCAAAATAAGGGCAAGAATTAGAATTGCCGAAATTTTAGTTATTTTGCGTGATAAATAATTGTTTGTAATTTATCTTATTGTCAGAGAACGTCTATTTCTAGAATTTCTTTGCACAAAAGCAATAATACTTAAGTAACTCTACATACAGTGCAATCGGCTGCCTGTGTTTAATTATTTAGCTTAGGTTTGTTTTATTGCTTTTAGACAAATATTTTCTAGTAATAAGGGTTTTCAGTCAATACTATAAATTATAAAAAGCAATAATATATTACATAAAATAAGTAACAAAATTTCGGTACATGGAGATTTCAAATCTAAAACATAAAATTTACGAGGCACGAACCCGCGCACTAAACCACCGAGCTAAACACTCGATTTATAATATGTTCCGTGTAAAACGGTAAATTAAGTGCTAAAGTCCACAGTTATCACGTATTTTTTAAGTTGTGTTTATTGTTATATTATGACCTTGGGGGCAATTCGAAACGTTTCCGGTTACTTATGCTTACATTAAGTTTCAATTTATACATAAATACGTTTTATAGAATCCGCAATTTTTTCGTAGGTGGATACAAGCGATTTGAGAATATTTCTCGGACGTAAACTATCTTGTCTGTCGCACAGCGTGCTGCAGTTACGACGTCTTAATATAATGGCGCCACATGAACGACGGGCGTGCCGTAGTTATGACGCCCGACGAGGCGCTTAAATTCGATCCATGCTCGCTTTTTCACATGAAGCCTCATAATAATGACATGTCGCGCCTATGACGGGCCAAAATTACTACCATGCTCGCCCTGCTGGTGGACCGCGTGCAGTCCGACGCTTCCATTCCCAGCTCGACTCGCCAGGTATGTTCACGTCTTCAAACGTCTCCACTCCAATCCTCACGTAGGTTGGCAGGATGATACGTAGTACATAAATTAACTATATATATATATAATATATAGGTATACATGTGTGTGTGTGTGCGCATATACACACATATATACATATCGACGTTCCACACACACACACACACACACACACACACACATATATATATATATATATATATATATATATATATATATATATATATATATATTACAAAGTGAAAAAAATTATTTGTTACAAATGGTTACCTAACACTTTTAATTTGAAGTTATATATGGAACTATTTTCCATCCATCGTTACAAACTTTACTGGGCGTATGTCACTCAGCGCGCCCGTTATAACATATGCAGGGAGTGGCAGTGACTTTTTCCTGCCACTGCCTGCATATATTATAACGGGCGCGCTGAGTGACATACGCCCAGTAAAGTTTGTAACGATGGATGGAAAATAGTTCCATATATAACTTCAAATTAAAAGTGTTAGGTAACCACTTGTAACAAATTATTTTTTTCACTTTGTATTTTTTTATGTATCGAAGTGCCAAAAAATAGCATATTTGCGAAATATTAATTTTTCTAATAATTTCAAAGTTTCACTTGATCGACGCACAAATAAAGTGATGAGGTCGTTGACTGTTGGCGGTAGAATACACAACGTGCCTACAAGTAGATTTTAAGCAGGCCTTTCAAAAGTGCTCATTTTACCGTGCACATCCTTAAGATGTGATACCCGTTGCATGGCCAAGGCCAGAATATTTAATCAGGTTTGTAATAGTTCGTCGTAAATTTGTGTATAGGCAAAACTGCTCTACGAAAGAGATTTGACTCTAATGGGCATACCATTGACGTCAAAATAAGATTTTTACGCTCTTTTCTTCTAGCCATTGTTTGTGTGTCTGGTCGTGTTTTGTCCTTGACTTAATATTTACGAGATACCTAACTTTTAATTCTTGGATTTAGTTTTTTTTTAAGTAACCAAACTTTCAGTATTTAAACCATGTAATTTTACCTTACTTTAAACAACATAGCAATTTTAAAACTGTAAAGGTAAGTCAACTCTTCCCTCGTGTAGGCACTTTTAAATGTCTCTTCAATAAAAAAAAGTTAACAATTTATATTACAAAAGTATACTCAAACACCCATAACACAAACATTATCTTCCTTTATTCCCTAGTCACTATAAACTGTACATTTTCACATAGTTGACATCTTAATGTACATATCCGTAAAGATTGCGAGTTTCTTTTCCCTTGTTTTGAAAATACGCACCCCCTCGGAAACAATTTGCACGATGTTTTGGACGACAAGCAGCAAGGGGTCAAAACTAAACAGTGCATTATTAACACTATCACATTAAAATGTATAAATAAATATCCTTAAAACTATGTGAGTAGCGTTATAATGCAAGTGGAGTTGAAGACGGTATCCACCATGATTCAGAGCATGCTCTTCTGATTACACCACGCCAAAATGGCAGTAGTGTGCTAGTTTTACTGGAGTAAACATTAGACATGTCACAATTTACCTATTGTAATTACCACGTGACGTACAACAGATGAGTTCTCTACTCGTTGCATGATTTATAATCTCATATTTTATGACCATTTCTTACTGCGGAAAATGTAGATTTAAGTATGTACATTAGTAGTGCATATATCGTATCAAAAATTAATATATTGAAAATATTAAATACTAAAATTAACTAGTTTATTTTTGAAAATTACAAAGAAATGCGTATTTAAATGTTTCAATTTTCAATTTTTCAAGTGGAATGAAAAAAAAAAAAAAGTAATATAGCACCTTAATGAGTCCTTCAACATTATTTTCACTTTATGAAGGAAGGAATACAGTTGGTTAATGCAGCTTATTTCCAAAAATCCCCAGCATAAAGCAGTGCTTTCGTATTTATCAGAAAAGACCGAGGCCAATAACATATGGTATACTCTTCCAATAACATCAGTTGGCACGTATGACCTTTTAAGCACCTTTCAAATCTCTTACACAAACGTCATCAGCTACAAGGTCTATTGTCAATGTTGCTTTGGCGTAATTCGATGATCAATCGTTTCGTTTTGAAAATCAGGCTTTCGCGTAATCAATGAAGATGAAAGATCCTCTCTGGTTACATACTGTAGCGTCTCCCATTGTCTGCCTGATCCCTTCCTGTATATAACTTAATTTATCTCTGTTTCGAGAGATTATTCTATAGTCACTTAAGTTAATGAAGCACAAGGAGAAAACGTACACAGGGGATCGTAGCTCGCTGATAAATAAGGACAAGCAAACCGGAAATTCTCTAAAATACAATACACATTTATTAAAACAATTCTTTACAGATATTAAGACAATGCAGATCATGTACAGTTACTCTGCTCCTTACACACTCTCTGTATTCTCGTACTGAATGAAGTATGAAGGTTTAATGTAGACCTGCCTGTCCTTTACAGTAGTTAAGTAATCACCATTGATTACAGTTTAACGTGGTCTCGATAGATAGCCTTACGCACTACTGCAACCGAATCAAGCTCACCAATGAAGTTGTAGATGTAGTCGACGTTGAGAACCTCAAGGCCTGGACAAGTGTAATGGCTTCGTCGTCCTCACAGCCTCGCTGGGACATCGGCGTCGTCGGCTCCGACAATTTATACGTAGTATAGCTTCTGGTCGTCTTGGCGCGTCTTGAGAGGAGGGGGGGGGGGGGTGGTACGCTGTGGTTTCAATTTATACCCCTCGGTTGAGTGAGTAAGGCACCGCTGTTTATTAAACATTGTGAGATGCCAAGCTCTGGTCGCTACACTACCCTCTTGGTTGAAGATGCAGCCGTCCCAGCTGCTGCAGTGGAAGTAGAAATCGGAGGCATCTTGGAGAGAGGTCGGAGGCAGCAGTACGGCCGAGGAGCTCACAATCAGCGTCGAAGGACGTAGACACGAAGGGTGGCATGCGCGAACTGAATGAAGGGCAGCATCGAGCACGTAGCACTAAATCCGAGAATACATTTTACAATTTGAACATGAATTATTTAAAACATAGAGTAGAAAGGATTATGATGCATACATATTTAAGTTCTTATTATTGACAAGGAAGGTAGTAGCGATAATTTAAGAATTATAACAAGTGATACTAGTTATTTTACCATAGAAATTAATATAAGTCATGTTATAATAATTACAATAGAGTTGGTCGACCACTAACCAGTAATACCTATGCATGTTGTGTAGGGGGACTACAGGAGAGAAGGAAGTATGTCCAGCGACACATTTAAGTTTAAAACCAATAATACTCCCTTTGACGAGGCACTAGACAAGGTTGACGGAAGATTTGAAAAATGTGCCCGAGTGGTACTAATTTGCTCTCTAACGTGCCAGGCGAGAAAATTTTGTTTTGAAGAAATTACACATTAACAAGTTGGCATGCCGGATGGCTCAACTATCTTTTATAATATAGTTTAAAAATAATAGGAATATGTTCTTATATTCTGACTTATTTTGAAAGAAAAATAAAATAAGGAAATTATTAAATAGAAGGTTAACACATTACTCATATACTTGAAAGTTATCAGTGTCTACACCATTGCACTGAGCAACTGTGCCTTATTTTGTCAGCGGTGCGGTATGGTGTTTATCTTTTTAAAAATCAAGTATCAAGCAATAGTAACAGCAAAAGTTAAAAATATCCTTAAGAAGTAATGGATTTACAGAATATGTTACAGCTTGATGTTATAAAAGTGTTTAGTGCTTAGTTAATGTGATGTATATTACGTCTAGTGCCATTTAGTAAGGTTGATATCTCTTTTGCCAAGTAAGTACTACACTTTTTCATAAAGCAAATACCCTAATTGTATATCAATAACGGGAATATGATATACATACAATAATATTTGCTTTCATATAGCGCTTTTCCTGTAGGAAGTATATGGTTGTCAGCATGTGTGCATACGCATATTGTGTTTGAGTCTTGTACTATAATAGCCGTAAAGCATTTAAGTAATGAAAAAAATATATACAATAATTGGAGATTGCCACGTTAATGTTGTCGCACTGACCATACACTTACACTTGCTAAAATGTCTTTCTTAGTAAGCAACACAATAACACTCAAGGCGAAACATTTTGTATTTTGTTAATACGTGTGATCACTGCAGGGACATGGTAATACTGATACCAATTATTAACATATTTATTAATTGTCTTACAAGTTTTTTGTTTGTTAATCGTAAGTCATAAACACTGAAATTTACACTATTACATAAGACGTTTATATTTACACTTTAGTGTGCTCTTTCTTATCTTAATTCCTTAACATAGTAATTTATACAACATATTAAGAAAATTATTCCAAGTTTTGATATATATGTACATATATATATATATATATACACACACACACACACACACAAGCTTGATATACAGTGAGAGCTATGCGTACAGATGGAAAATCTGTTAAGCTTGAAGTGAACATTATAAGGTGGGTCTATGATGCCCGTACATAATTTCTAAATTAAGTTTACTATACATCTCATCAAATGTTTTATACTGGAGGCACTCACCTCAGATTAGTATATCATTCGTCTATCATCTCGTAGACCTGGTGGTCCTTTACACTAAATCTGTATATTTATAGTTTCCTTAAGGTCAGAGCTACTGGTCATCTCCTCAGGGCATGATAGCTTTGCCCTTAGTTGCCTATGATGACTTAACTGCTACTGAATGCAAGTGGCGTGATACCGTTATTATTAACATTTAATTGAGTATACACTGAGATATGCTATAGTTAATTTAATTAATGCTGCAAGTAAAGCCAAATCTAATATAGAGTTCAGTCATTTATTCTTCTGTGTTATAGGAAACCAGATGATTATAGTACTTACGATGATGTGTTGATCCTTGATAGAAGAATCGATAACTTAACAAGCTTAATGCACATTGAAATAACTGCGAACACAAGGACAGTTATGAAGGTCAAAGTAATGTAATCAAAATTGGCAGGATTTAGTACTGAAAATAATTCGGCTTGGCCCATGTTAATATGTGTTCGGTAAGTGTCACCCATTGGCAGCACAGTATGGTTCATTTACCAGTTGGTACATAGAGCTGTGCTTATATTATAAAAATGTCTGCAGTTTCCAGGTGAAAGGCCTGTTGGTTTAACCAATGAATGGGGATAACCGTTTGTTGTAATGCAATGGTAGGTGCTCACATTTCACAAAGGTGGGTGGCTTCAACCACAATTTGTTGTGGGGTAGTGATCTGGCAACCACATTGTGCATATACTTCGATACTACCAAGCTTGTGGTTTGTGACACATGTATTCAGATAAGTATTAACACATTATAGAGACTTTCCGTCTGGGGGATTAGTTAGTACATACTGGTGGGGTAGGATGCGATGAATGGAGAATGATGTGTCCAGTGTGCAATGATATTTACATGTAGAAAATAACATGGTAGAGTTCGGAAGCAGAATAGCCTCTTTAACACACTGGTACACATTGCTGGTAAGGGATTCCTTTGGGATGTCAACTACATCTGATGGCAATACTGTTGAGGGTGGAATGGCTTTAATTGTATCGTTACATGGATCGATGGCAATGATTCAGAATAGAATTCGGATGGTGCACGATTGATTTTCGAAAATGATATGTCATTGGAATGATTGCAAAAATTTCCCATTGGAATTGAGATTGGTGTTTGTATTTTAATCACCATCTGGGTGTTTGAAAACGAGCATTCAGTGAGATCATGAGTGTAATATTTGATTATGTCTTTAATACAAATACTTAATGTTATCTTAAGTTTGTGCAATTCCACATTGAGGTTTTCAAGGTCCTGGGTAAGTTGAGTTTTGTTGACAGCAGTTAGTGGCAATTTGTTTAATTGGCAAGATTTAATGTTACCTCTGATTAGGTCTTCAAGCACAATATTGGTAGTAAATTGTATGATGGTAGAAAACAAATTTATTTGGGCCTCAACTTTATCTATTTTGCTAATAGCTGTGAACTGTTTCTTCAAGGCTTGAGAAATGCCATTAATGGTAGCTGCTAATGAGTTCATTTTTCTTTCAACCTGCTATTTGATTTCGTTAATAATTTTAAAGGTATCATTTTCAGCATAGTTAGTAGTTATATTATTAGCAAGTTAATTGACTTTAAGATACTCGTCGATATTAAGGAGTGCATGAAGATGCTTAATGGCGAGAACATTACAACACCAGCTTGTTACATCTCCAATAAATTGGATTTCACATTTGCTATGGAATTTTGTGTTGACATCGCCAAGATATTCTCGGAGCACTCCTCATTCTACTGCCTGAAAATATTCGTATATCAATTTGCCATTCATGCAGGACTGTGAGTTCTGGTCCGTACAAGCGACATGCTAGTATTCGTCAAGTGAAGCAGGTGTGGTAGGGAAGTGCAAGGGTATTGTGTAAATATGCAGGATGCTATCCTTGTAAACAAAATCCACATCGGCTGGTATCCAATAAATGCCGGCATGGGCCCTATAAGTAGCCGACACTGTAAGAATGGATGGCAGGGCAAGGCAGACTGCGAGGATGGCCTTAACTGTGCGCCGAGCACAGCAGGTTCCCCATTCCTTGACTTGTGCTCGCCTGCTGATTGGTGTTGCCATGGTGATATCACAGCACATGCGTGGAGCGTACCTCGTGCTCGCGCACCACTAGCAACTGTACCTGGGCTGTGGAAGCAGCTCATTGCCTCTGCCAGTGTAGCACAACACTCGGGCTGGGGTTGGCAGCTGTGGAACCTTCCCCATGTCTCTGTTGCGCTGTAGTCGCTCAGCAGTGTGACGGCAGCAAGGAAGGGCAGACCGGCGCCTTGCACTGCATGAATCCTGCTGTGGTAGTCATGTGCTGGACTTCGAGCAAAGTCAGCGCACCCTAGTTGCGGCATTTACATACTGCATGGCAGTCCCTCATATGGCAGTGACACGGAAGCTCACATACACTTGTTTTGATCAATTCATTCACTCGCACATACTGTAGCACAATTTTAATACATTTAAAAAACTGAACGAATTATACACTTACATTACACTAACATATCAAATAACTGAGAATTACTTTACGAAGGCAGGTTTCGTGTGGTGGGTTCAGACAGTGTCAAACTTAGGAAGACCTGATTTGCTTTCTTTAATGCACACAGTAGAGTCTCCTAAAATGTATGCCACCCTGTAGGGGCCCCAGTAACGATGTGTGGGCACCTTTTATCTAACATGGTTATGCACCCATAAATAATTGTTAATGTGCAAGGTGTTTTGTCTTTTTATCCTATCAAACTGGTTTTTCTGGTGACTTTGGGCCAGAAGCAAATTAACCTTGTAATTATCGCGATCTTGCAATAGTTTTTGACACCAGTCATTAGTGCACCCAGAGTATTTGACTGCTATTACCTGTGCTGGGTGCGCAGCTTCTATGCCATGTAGGAGTTAGAAGGGTGTATATTTTACAGTTGTATTTATGCTGGTATTTCAGTTGAAAACAATAAACTCAACATATAGATCCCAGTTGACTTGGTCGGAATTGGCACATGCAGTTAACTGTTCTACAATGCTGTTCGTTTATTCGACGAAATCATTGCATCTTGGGTTGTAAGCAGTGGTGGTCAATTTTTTAATGCCTAACATTTTCAGCAGCTGGCTGATCAATTAATTTTTAAAACTTGTGCCACAACCCGTCAATATCTGTTTGGGACATCCAAATTGCAAAATAACTTGTTTAGTGATCAGTGCACATGTGGCGGCATCTATGGAGGTTACGGCTTTTGCGACTACATATCTTCTTAGATATTCTATTATGACCAGAATATATATATATATATATATATATATATATATATATATATATATATATATATATTTTTTTTTTCCATGCACAGTGGAGGGGAGAGGTCGTTGGGCATCAAGTGCCCAAGATTTAAATAATGACTTGGGTGGAATTGAAGTCACCTGACCCATAGGCTTAGTATTAGGAGCTTTAGTATTCTGACATACTGAACAGGATCATACATAATTTTTGACATCTGCATTTATTGTGTCCCAGTAGTAGGCTTGTTTGATTTTTTGAAGTATTAAATACACTAAAGTGTGCACCCCCAAAGATAACATCGTGATGAGCTTGTAATATTTCATTTACGTAGACTTGTGGTACTAATGTAAAATTTATAGGGCTTTGTGGTATGTTTACCTTGAGGTAAATTTCTCCGTTCGCTGTTATATCATATTGATGACAAAGAGTGTGGTATTTGCTATCGGCCTGTTGTGGGTTTAGCAAAGCAAGTTACGATTTTTGGATGTGGGAGTCGCACTCATACTCTCCTACAAAGGGTAATATGTTTACAACTATAGGACACATGTGCAGAAGTGAGTCATAATCAATTTTAATATATTCCTTTTCGTGATTATACATTGGCAATATGTGCAGTTGTCTGTTTTTGTTACTGATGATTATTTTGCAAATCAAAAGGGCGTCAATACAGTGTGTCTCTATCTTATTGGGGTTGTTTTCCATTATTACTTGTATATTTACTTGATACAGGGTGGTAAGTATTTTAAATATGGCGTACATGGGGAAAATTTCTTCATTGGCTATACCTATTGCTACCTTGGCTTTATCTTTTAACTGTAAGTCTTTTCGATGAAGTTTTTTTATTTACACCCAGTTGTTAGTGGTATATTTTACAATGATCTTTTTCATTTCCTCTTGATTGTCAGGGTCTTGTAAGACACATTATGCTAAAGCTTTATCAAGTGATGTACAATTTACCATCTGGTGTTTTACCTTTTATGTGGCATTGTTGACTGTAATATTTTATATGTGTATGCCAGTGTGGGTCATAATGCGGCTTGATGCATCTGGTAAGGTATTTTAGTTCCCCTTCATGATGTGTGGTTCGAAATTGCATTTGCTGAGCACAATAGCCATCTTTTGTATATGAATGTTGTGCTCTGCCATTATTCATAAGTACCTGAGGCTGGAATGATCGGTCTCGATTATGAAACGATGTCCATATAAATTTTGTCTAAAGTGGTTATATAAATAGAGAATAGCACAATGTTTTCTCTCAGTTGCATTCCAATGAGGTTCATTAAGTGATAGTTTTTAGAGGCGAATGCAATTCTTCTTCTTTGCTTTTTTCGATGGTCTTCTTGCATGAGCATACCATCTACTGCATCGCTACTCACTTCATATGCTAGAATAATGTTTTTGTGCTCATCACATTTCTGAAATATAGGCACTCCCATAATTGCTTGTTTAAGTTGAACTAATGCCATTTGATGCTGGTCACCCATTTGTAGGGTATGTTATGTTTGATGAGGTCGATTAGTGGTTGGGCTATTTTAGCATAGTGCATTAAATACCATCGAATGTATGAAGTCATGCCCAAAACAGACGCAATTGCTTAATATAGGCTGGCAGTGCCATGTGTTATAGTGTGTACCTTGTCCAGGTTGGTTGTGATACCCTGTGGAGTGATAATGTGGCCTAATACTTTGACTGATTGTTCCGCTAATTTTTTTGTGTGCTAACTTGTAGCGACCCCTTTTTCGGACTGGAATGCTGTAGCATCCGGAAAATAAATGTAAGCTGGTAATATAGTGTGAGTTTTGTAATGCATTGAAAATATCCTCAGTACCTGGTAAGGAATACTGAACCTTAGATAAATGTTGGTTGAGCTTTCTAAAATCTGTTAAGAACCTTAGTCCGCCATTCTTTTTGGAAACTACTAAGCTCGGCGCGGATAAGCTGAGTCAGTTTCTTCAATAATACCTGCCTTTTGCATATCTGTAATCTACGTTGATAATTTGTCACAAATTTTTGGGCTGATACAAAAGACCGGGTGGCTATAGGTTTGTCTGTATCAAGTTCAAGTATAATTTCGATATATTTTGCTTCTGTCAGTTCCAACATGCTATTTGCATACCTATTCTTGCACTTTTTGATAATATTAGTAATATCAGCAATTTGTTTGCTGTCTAAGCTTTTGTTGATCTAAGGTTGTTGGTTTTGTTCATTTTCAATGCTGTCAAAGAGATTGATACAATGGTCGATAGACACAGTGGTGTCGTGCGTGGCTATTGCTGAGTGTATTGGTACCTGAAATAATTTGTTAGAGTCGTTGACATTTAAAAAAAGAATACTATGCCTAAGAAAGGTATTACATCATATTTTTGATCAAGTCGGCACCTAATATGATATCTTGTTTTAAATTGTTCACGACTAAAACATCCTGCGGATAAGTGTTGGCTCAAATTCATAAGTTAATGGTTGTTTTTAATTTATGTGTTGCCAGAACTGAAGTTGCCCCAACTAAGGAAATATTTTCCATTAAAGGCTGGAGTCATCGTGACAAAATCAGTGTGCTTGCTACGCTACTCCAGGAACACCCGGTATCGAGTAATGCATAGTATTGCCTTCCTTTTATTTTAGCAACAACACTTGGTGTCGAAATGTGGAGGCCGGCATGTTGACAATTAAGTGTGGAGGTGTTGCGCAAATGTTGATTTACTCTAGATTGAGGTACAGTGCTGCTCAGAAAGTTATGAAACTTTGCCTCATACTCGCGAACCTGACGACTCGTGTTATGATAATACTCGGCATTGTCAGCGACTTTTTGTGTGTTCTGAGTTAGATAAATGATTTTGCGCGTAAGCCCGAATTTGTTTTTGAAGCTTTTAAAAAGGTCGCTGATATTTGTCACAAATTCAAAATTTTGTCGTGGAAACAGTGTGCAATGTCGCGCTTAGTGGCCTGTGCAAAAACATAATTCGCAAGTGTCTTGGGCAAGGCTATGTGGGCCTGTTACTTTTTCTGTCCGCTCGACATTTCGAAGTGACTTGGCAACATCGCGTTTCTTTGCGCACGGCTGTGTTGGTGTGGCAACACTGACCTCGATCGCAAGGTGGGGCAGCGAGTCATGTTTGTTTTTCTTCCGCTCGGGCGGTGATGTATGCGCAATTCGCTGAGATGAAAGTTTTCGCATTCTGACTGAGTTCTCTGTCCTTGCTGGTGGTGCGAAGTCGATTGTTGACATTGTGCGTGCTTCAAAATTTTGTTTTATATTTTGTCCTCGTTGCTGTGTTGGGGCCGGTTAACTGGTTACATTCAGGTCACTGTGTGATTTGTACTTGGCAATTTGTGGATATGATCAGTTTGGAACAACTTTATTAAAAATTGCCTGGTACGTATCCCGAACTTTGCGGTTCTTGTCATCTGTGGGGGAGACATGTTTTTCTCTGTAATTTTGCCCACGTACTTCTACCTGTGTACGGTCATGACGCCCGTTTTGTGCTCTTAAAATGCCTGTCTGACTGTCTTTGATGCATCTATAATGGCCTTGGTTCGATTGGTTTCTGTAGAGTTCCCTACAGTGTTTCCTTTCAAATTCCGTGGCCTCAACTACCCTGACCTGCATTGGTGTACTTCTTTGGGTGGGGTTTCTGTATTTGTGTTGGAATGTGTTTTGTTGTACTTTACTCATTTTTGCTGATGAATTTGTGGTAAGTCTGTCCACGTTTGTGAGTGTTTGTATTTCTTATTTCAACATTGAAATCTCCTCTTGGAGATGGACGTGTTTTAAATTTAGCGAGTTATTTTCAGTAGCCTGGTTGTACCGGTATATCACTAGTTCATTGTTTATTGATGTTGTGTAAGAGTTTGTTGAGTGTAGAATTGTATAACGGTACAATTTTGTCAGCAACGGCTGGTGTGAAAGAGTTCCAAATGATCTTAATGAATTCTGGCTCCGGAAACTGTGGTTCACATGTGTTTTTGTAGAAGATTATGTCTTCTATATGAGCCTGACAACTTTCGCCTGGTTGTTGTTTCTTTGCGTGAAGTAGGTGTCTGCAGTTGTGTTTTGTGTGAATATGTGCAAATGTTTCTAATAATTTGTTTTCAGTGTGTTGCTAGGAAATTTTTTCTGCATTGGCGTAATATGCGTTTTCGTAGGCCCTTTTGGCTGTTCCTTGTAGATTCTCACCTGTGAATGTGGGAATTTATTCGTGTTGATTTACAATGGTCTGTAGTGGTTTTGTTGTGTTAGCATGTTGTAGAGTTTTATCTGTGGTATTGTTTGTGTACTCATGTGCTGTGATGTCCGTATTTGTACTGGGGATGGAAATTAAAATTGGCTGTGTTTGAAGTGTTTGGTGAGGGCGTGGTCTGAGGCATACGCTTGTACCGGCCTCGTATGTTGGTGTGGTTCTGGAAAAGAGTGCTCAAGAGTTGAGTTCTTTTGTGTGTGTTCTGCGTGTATTAATTCTGTACTTTCACTGGTTAACCGGTTCCTTAATTGTTCGTGTGATTCTAATGCACTTTTAGCATCGTTTATGTCGAGTTTTAGTGTCTTAACCAGTTTCCTTATAGTTTTTGAAGCAAAATTGCCTTCTTTACTCATTTCCGCATGTTAGACTAAATTTATGTGGTATTGACTTAAGAATTATCTGGATGTGTGTGTTGTAAACTGCGCACTTTGTGCAAGTTAGAATTATTTCTAAATACAAAGAATTAGGGAATCTGAAATAACGCCGAAAACGTACCAAAACAAATTAAGTCTTTCTGACTTATAAGGAAACAGATGTTCCGGCGTGCAGGAATAAGCGGTTAGCATGCATTATTACAATAGAAGCAAAATAAAGCTGTAGTGATGCGCCAGCGGTAGGCGGCGTGACGTCGAAAAGCGCTAGCTGGCAAGGCCGTTGTCGTGACGTCGCGAACTGCTGACTGATAGAACTGGCGTGATTTACATACTGTCGCAAATACTGTTTGGCATGGCCGCGTGAAAGTGAACAGCTGTTACTAGTTCTGGCGCTAGTTTATTTATACGACTGTTAGTATTAAAATGTACGAATGCAGTAAAATATACACAGCCATGTATACTAACTACTGAAATTAATTCACATGAACACACTCGCATAGGGAGACAATGAAATATTCATTTCAGCTATTGTTGAAATACTACGCCTAAGTGCTCTGTGGTTCGTGAAGCGTAGCTACGTTTGATTCTCACTACGCTGATCGTGATCTGTTGCTTGCAATGGGATAGCGTGAAGCGCAATTAATGAAAAGAATTCCCAGATAAAGTTTACTCGCACAAGCGCGAGGTAGAACGAAAGGTGTCTCCACCAATGCAGCATTTCCCTTTGCCTGCCTGATTCCTCTCTGTATACCAAATAATTTAATTGTTTCGGGAGATTATTCTATTGTCACTTAAGCTAATGCGGCACAAGGAGAAAACGTCCACAGGGGCTCGTAGCTGTCTGATAAATACGAACAAGCAACCCGGGAATTCTCTAAAATACAACACACATTTATTAAAACAAATTTTTTACATATATTAAGGCAATGCAGATCATTTACAGTTACACTGTCTGTATTCTCGTACTGAACGAAGTATGAAGGTTTAATTTAAACCTGCCTATTCTTGCCTGTAGTTAAGTAATTACTGTTGATTACCGTTTAACGTGGTCTCGATAAATAGCCTAATGCTCTACTGCAACCTAATTATGCTCACCACTGAAGGTGTAGATGTAGTCGGCGATGAGCTCCTCAAGGCCTGGACGAGTGTAATGGCTTCGTCGTCCTCACAGCCTCGCTGGGACATCGGCGTCGTCGGCTCAGACAATTTACACGTATAGCTTATGGTCGTCTGGGTGCTGTTTATTAAACATCGTGAGCGGCCAAGCTGTGGCCGCTAGAATACATACTAGGCAAAGGGCTCATTGTTATCTGCAATGTGTGTGCAATTTAATTAATTTTTTCTAGTTTAAATACTACCAAACTTTGCACACCTTGCGGGAAATAGGACAATTTATATTGTTTTTTCTATGCCTCACTTTCTCTCTCTCTCTCTCTCTCTCTCTCTCTATTAACTTCTATTAAGTTTACGAGACTTCGTCTCTCCCGCTCTCTGTATATATATATTTATAGATAAAATGCAGTTCTTATTTTATATAACTAGTCATATTTCTGACTACAAACATTTAAAAAATCATCTTTCTGTGGGAAGAATTTTAAAATCGAAAGCAGAGTAAAATATGGGTGTAAAATAATCTTAATTATACTTCTCGTAAGTTCGCACGTGATCACAGACCTTTGAAACAACTTTATATATAGTCTATTCGCGGTGTCTCCACTCTTTTGAAACCAAACCTTTGAAGAAACACCCCATGTAAGACATGTTGGGTTGTCTCCTAAATATGACATGTATCAAAAGCGTTTTATACTCATGTTAACATAAAAGTACTTATATTTGGTTAAATTAAACTTTTACTTATATTTTATTTATAAATTATAATGTTTAATTTATAAGATATAAGAATAAACAAGGAGACAATTGGTGTGTACGTAATGCCTAGTAAGAAATAGTCTTTATGTAAAATATTGTTACATGGGTGCGCACTTTTACGGTGCCCTGTCCCTCCAGTGTAATTTTCTAATCTTTGTTTGCGCGAGTCAGAGGAATGATCTGGATGTAGAATTTTAAAGGGGACTTCAGAATAGTTGGGAGTGACCATGAATGGACTATATTAAAATGTAAAACTTATGTATAAACATTAAGAAAGAAAACCTTATATACACCGTGTGTTAGTGTTTAGACCTTTACACTGAATAAAATGCGATTCGCAATATTTGATAGTCGGGCAAGCACGTCATTTCTGCCTGCGAGGTAAAATATCCCTCCCATTCTTTTGTTAAGGAAATGTGCCTTTTTTTCCCCACTCTCTCCTTCCTATCCTCTCTCGTATTCTCGGATCTGTGCACCGAGAAATAAACTGTCATGCTGAAAGAATAAACTCCTTTCTCACACCTCTTCACAACCACTCTGGCAGGGTATTGAGAGAAAGTGAGGAAAAAGGAGGGTAGAACTTCTAACAGAGAAAGAAGAACTAATCTATGTCAACGTCGCTAAGATCCCTCGTCAAAAGACAGGACGACGAGATGAATGGTTGCGAATTCAAAGCTGAAATATCTCCTAGGTTATCCTTGCTTGGTATTACGTCATATTCCCACATTTGCAATATTCTCCATCCAATTCCAAGCAGCCTACTGCGTTAATAATTTGAAGCAGTGCCTTATTTACAGACACATTCTGAAATTATTTACAACAGTATTTTAATGCAAGTGTAATATACCAACTTTGAGGTGCATTGCAGTCGCTATATCCGTCAAACAGTTAAAACATTTTACAAATATTGATTTAAAAAGTTTTCTAAATGATTGGAGCACATTCTGAGTCATTATCAAACAATATCATCGTGAGCAGCAAGTTACAGAGACAACGTAAAAAAAAAAAAAAACGAACTGACAAACAACAATGGAGACCAAACTTAGTGGGATTGTGTAGTACTACACATGACTAAAATATTATAATTGCAAAAAAAAAAAAAGCAGTTTGACTGTTGCAGTACTCATAAATAACCTTAAACCGATTGTGCACGTAATGATACGCTACATTGTATGCTGCAGGGACGACACGTATTCCCTTTCAACCTGTATGCTGGTAGCAGGTTAGCATTCAAAAAGTTTATAAGACCAATCTTTCCTTCAGTTTAGTATTTATACATGACTCACTAGGAGTTACTTCAATACTCTTTCAACTCAAGTAGCGTCGTGTTTTAGGATTGTTGACCACACTACAGTTTGCAAAAATCTCATGACTCCTTGGGGCTTTGCATGCTAAATGTTGTATGTTCAGTAGTTTGGAACGGCGAATGTTCAGAGCTCACTATTCAGTATGACTATAATTCAATTACCAGTTCGGTAACCAAATAGCTTAGAGGACACTTTATCTTAAAGGTCTCCTCCTCTTTGGATCTCTTGCTTCTAGCCATGTGTCTTTAAAATCAATCTTTGAGATAAGCTTAAATAAGTCACAATTTACGGCTAAAAACATTAAATAAGTTAAGCCCATTTTAAAAAAAATACGTGTCTTTTATCTATATTATGTCACATTATACTTAAATACATACTAATAGATGTGGATGGATTAAATACTGAAGACTATATATGTGCATCGGATACCGTCATGGCACATAGTGCCCTTTCCTATTCGCTTAATCACTTGTTATTGCTTATAGTATATAGTGCTTTGCAACCCGGAATCAACGTGACAATAAACAATAAGACAAAACCTTGGTTTTGAAAAATATTCATAGTGCCCTATATCATCCCGATGCATATATATACATACATACGTACACACGTATATACATACACACGTACATGCACGCATACATGCACGCATACATACCACATATACACACACGTACATCACCCCATTTTCTCGTTTTCTCGGGAACAACAAACTGGGGATTCGTGAAGAAAATGTGATAACTATACGCTATAATGAAGCATCGAATGAGAATAATCCTATTCCCCAGAACACCGGTAGTGATGGTATCAATGGTGGGGGGTGGGGGGGGAGCTTTGAAATTGCAAATGTAAATGTGGGTCTTATAAGGTATTGTTGGATAAATCGCCTAACAGGAAATAACATTTACAAAGACACTTAGTTTCTGAAGTTGATAGTTTACGCACAATACATTTATTCATCTAAGTATAAGGTTTGTGACGTTGTAAGGGTGTGTGCATTGCATTGCAAATATATAAAAGTTATTTAGATACTTTTAAATTAATCTTCAGTGTGGTACAGGGCTAGGGAGGAATGACGCCAAAAGAATATTAATATATAGCTTCCAGAAAAGACAAATTTCGATGACTTCTATATAGGACTATGAAGAAATTATAAGCGACAGGTGCTTTAGATTTCAATGCATTTACAGTATCAAAATAAATCCTGTACTAAAATTATGTACGACAAATTGATTAGTTCAATTATAAGTATTCAACTCAGACCTTTTAGTTTCGATAGCTAGAAGAACATTTACATTACGTGTACTAATTAATACGTAGTGGCCCTTAGAATTTTACCTTTGCAATTTAATGAGTAACAACACCTTTTCAACATGCATCGTAATAAACTCATCAATATTTCAAAATAGAAGTTCAGATCCCTACACAAATGGTTAAATTCTCGTAAATATTTAAAACTTTTAACAGAGTTTAAATAAGGGAACACAAAATAAAACATACCACTTGACAATTAACAATCAATGATATTTCACTGTCTGCTGTCGGATAATAAACTTCAGAAAACAGATGTTATTTACTAGTGCACTTTATGATTGAACCTCTGAAAATGTTTAAGCAACTTATCACCAAAATGTGAGTTTACAAACCATATTTTTGATTTACAAAGTGGCAATTTCATACCAAATTCTTTAGAGTTTGCATATACTCGACTAACAAGATTAATTTAAAGCAGTCCCTATTTTCTATGGACCACTGGTTTTTGAAATCGTTCGTAGTACGCCCTGTAACATTTTTTTAAATAAAAATCTTAGCACTGAGTTCTCCTAAATTATAACTGGAAGTTGATAATTCCATCAAATTAAAAATTAGCCACAATATCAAAGTTCAATGCATCTCACGTAAGCGTGATAGTTCTCTATAATGAAAACGTTGCATCACATTACACTATATCAAATGATTCGATCTGAGCTGAATACCTAATGGCGTAGACATCCAATCCAAATAGTTTCAATAGACAAAATTACTACACATCATTGCGGGACAACTTTGGCAACATATACCACTTCTCACTCAGGACATCTGGTTTCGATGAAAGAGCATCGATCTCATCCTTTGCAAAGTTAGTCGGTAATTTTATGAAGAGCTCTAACCGACATTTTTACAGGGAACATTCCAAATTTTCAAGATAAAGAAAACGTTAACAGCATGATTCCTTTTCAGTCATTTTTTAATAATTATTATTTATGGGAAACAAAATTTGTGTGCTTTGAAAAGAGAAACTAAGCACCACATATCTAATCTTGTTAAACTAGGAGAAATGCTTAGTAATTTACTCGCCTATTGGTTTGTGAATAGCTAATTAAATAAGAATCATAAAATATACAAATGACTAAAAAAATTTGAAATATATATCAACATTGCCAAATAATATCTACCTACTTCTGGAGGGGTTACAAAACAACTGAAATAAAAATAATTTTTACAGCAAACATTAGACGCCTGCAACAGACACAAAACACAATGTTATGCAAGAAAACATGGGCAATCTGTTTTATTACAACGTGCATAGTTTATGAACAATAAAAATTGATTGCAAATGCGGTTTACTTACTACAATCAAAATGAAATCAACGAAACATGTTGTTTTTCTGGCGCCCTTTCCTAGCGTACGTACAATCAAAAGGACGTCAGGTGTACTATAAATACCGGTATGGTGTCAGAGAACTATCGTGAACTGGAAATTGGGAACGTTTAATCCCACACATCACTCTTCAAGTGTAATAATTGTTGGCCATCCTGTATCTCAGAAACGACTCTGCCACCCGTCTTATATTTGCGGATGCTCGATGGATCTCAGCACTGATGAGAGATCCTCATGCTGCTCTGATTCTGCCGTTCATGTGATGTAGACGAATGACTGTCTGGATGAAAAAAAACGTTCGATTATCAGTTAACTTGCATGCGAAACCTGCAGTTCCTGGAAGTGGTATATTGCTCACCTTATTGCTGCTTAGTGCTGTATTGAAATTCGCATTTTTTCGGAAACAATCTAATAATAACTGTTAAGTATATCAAATTATCATTGCTTGTGCGTAAACTATGTACGTCAGACACTATGTGCGCCATTACGGCATTGCCGGTTCGAGTGTGAGATTGGATTTGATACTAATAGTAATTTGTGCGCTTATTGAATGGACTCGTGCAGTAGATATTAGACTGTTTCTGTGCAAAAGCGGAGAATAACGCAGCACTATGCAGCAAGCAGATAATCCATATACTAATTACAGGAACTGCAGGCTTTGCATGTAAGTTAACTGAGAATATAAAGGTTGTTCACTTCAACAGTCATTCGTTTTACATTGCAACCATTAATCGTGTATGTTGTTTCAGTGACAGGAACTGTTAGTCTGTGGTGATGCTTTCTGAATGGAACGCCGTTTACGAACGAAGAAGCATTTTACATGCTGATGATACTAGGAGAATGTCGGCGGAACTGCAGAGATGCTGCCTGTTTGTACGACTAGAGATACCGACAGCGCTTCCATCATTCGTACAATGTCTTCCAGCGCCTTGCATGTCGCTTGAACACAACCAGGCTAGTGCAACCGACACGCAACAAACGTCGTGGCATCAGACGACAGGTGAGAGATGAAAGGGCTCTTGATGTACTTGTTATTCCTCACGATTCTACACGGAGGATTTCCCACGACTCAGGATTGACTCAAAGTACAGTGTGGAGAATCCTCGCAGATAATCGTCTACATCCGTACAACGTACAGCTGCACCAAGAACTTGGAAATAAATACTTTCCTAAGTGCATGGATTTCTGCTACTGGTACCTGAGCTAGGTCTGTGGTTTTCATTGCAGCATTTTGTGGACTAATGGGGCCACACTGAAGAGTAACAATGACGTTAACATACATAATGCCTTTACTGGTCTGCAGTCAACCCACATTGGCTCTGTCAAGTAGATAACCAGCATGTGTGTAAAGCCTTAATACCTGGTGTGGCCTTCTTGGACATCGTATCATACGACCATATTTTTTTGAAGGACACTTGAATGGTGTAGAGTGTGCAGACATTCTAGATAATATTTTGTATCAGCTGACAGAAGAGATCCCTCTCACTCTGAGATTGACACTGTGGCTTCAACAGGATGGCTGTCATGCTCACTTTTCGCGCATAGCTCGGCTAGTTGCTGACATGTCATTCTCCAGACGTTGGATCGGCCAACACGTTCTCTAGACTTGTGTCAAAATTACTTCTTTTTGAGCGGGGGAGAATTAAAGACATCATCTATGCGTGTGTCCAACAATGAGGGGGGAAGACATGGCAGACAGAATCAGAGCAGTACGCGAATCTCTCAACTGGGCTGAGGTCTACTGAGCAACCCCGAACGTAAGGAGAGCAGAGTCGTGTCTGCTACAGTATGGTCGACATTTCGAACACTTACGAAGAGTGGTGTGGGCAAATTAGTGTTCTCAGTTTCCATTTCACAGTAGTTCTCTCACACCATACTGGTATTTACAGCACAGCCGAAGTCCTTTTGATTGTATGTAAACTAGTTATGCACTCCCGACAAACAACGTTTCGTTGGTTTCCAATTTATTGTATTAAGATAAAAATAGTTTTCGTTGCTCTTTATTGTCCGTAAACTACGCATGGCACAAACTATATACTTACATGATTAATTTTATTCTCCGTAAACTATGCTCTTCAGAAAACAACTGTCTTGGTAAATGTTTATTCCTTCTCGACCATCTATCCAACGATACCATTCACGACCCCTGTTTTCATTTGCAATTTAATAGTTGACCCCCCACACCCCTACCAACGGTATGTTTGGGGGAATGGAATAACTATCGATCGAACCCCCGGTATCTTGATGTTTCCGAGGCAAAGTGGTAATACAGATGTTGGGAATCATCCTGTATATACAGTATATTTAGGATGAGTTGAGACGGAGTGAGTTAATTTCGGGATGCTATTCTTTACGAGATTAGAGAGCAGAAATGAATTTGTACATTTTTCGATAAAGTGAAAATTGTTGCCGCTACGTGACACTGAAAATTGAATTTCTTATTACATTTCGTGAAATATATTCGAAATCATTTGGGATTAAGTAACGCAATGTCGAACAGTGTTACATGAAATGGAGACATGAATGTGGAGGTAATCTCATCCTCCCTTCGCTACGTACTTTAGATTTCGTCACACTGTTTAGGCCGTTACATTTGAAACTCTGAGATTTAATGCAGGTTTACTTACGGTATGTTAAAGAGAATGTGAAAATCGATAATGAAGGTAGCCTTGTCGGCACTCACTAAGGCCAACCGTTTCCGCGATATCAGCATTTGTATTTTTTAATGTGTGCGTGAGAATGACTGAGGCGTACGCAAAATGTCATACAGTGTAGCACTTGAATCAAGCGTTGTCCACGCGTAGGCATGGGCATTCCTTGTTATGGATTTGGAATATATATTGATAAGTTACCACAGGGGTGAAGGGCTGTCATCAACACTCTGAAAATGTGGCTCATCTAAAAAAATATCGCCTTCACGATAGTACGGATAGTAATAAATACCTAACATACAGCCTGAAATCATGAAAGGTTGTGCTGCGATAAGGCTTAACGATAATGTGCAAATTACCACAGAAAAGGGGAACTTTGCAGCATATCACCGACTAGCTCCCGCTGCATTACGCAACATCGTGCCATACATTATAAAAATGTTAACTGAGCTCCGCGTTACTCCATTCCATCATGAGTACTGCGTCCCGTTGCGTACTAATGTCGGCTCGACTCTAAATGGCTAGATACTACGCTTCGTAACAGGCCCTCAGGTCTGATGGGGTACTGGCCTGGCGCCCATCATAACCGCTTGTTCGTCAGATGTTGACGTGACGTTTGCATTAAACAACAAACGGTCCTCTCGTTCTGCTAACAGCTGGTAGTGGTGTATCGTGTAACAATTACAAACCAGAAGTAAACTGAATACAGTTTTTTTTTTCCGACAAGTGCAACGTGTTTACAACATAATGTTGAAACTCGCCATGTATTAAGACAGTGCGCTTAACTTTGTGTGATGTGTAACCTATCTCAATAAATGTAAATGTTATCTCCGTCGATACCACGATATGCAGTTATATGCCAATAACTGCATTACGGACTCGCGCTTTCATTACAAACATAACAATTACATGGACGTTCTGTCATAAACAAGTCGTAATATGATTATGCAGCAAATGTAATCCACTTCATCCGCGATCCTGGTCCCTTTGTTTAAAATTGGATGGACCCCCCCCCCTCCTCCCCACCTTAGCGGAAGTTATGAAGCGAGGGAGCGATAGGGGCGACACTAACACGCACTTCTAATGCCTCATCACTCCTACGCGCAAGGCGTGCAGTGTTTCCGCCGTGACGCTGTACTGTGTAAATTATATCTGTAACAGTGGGGTTTTATTTCAAGCGATGAAAGCCCAAAGATTAAACTACGCCCGTATCTTAGTACTTTTATCTTGCCGCCTAAGGAAACTGCATCGGCAAGCTTTAAAAAGGCAATATTTGACCATTTCACGATTTTTTTTCTCCAAGAGTACACTTAATATGACCAAAGTAAAAAAATAGGGTCATAGATAATGGTTTTTAAAATTTTTCTGCCAAACTTTCGTATTTGCAGGACATTTATCTACCGAGATACGCGTATTCGCGCAAACAACTATTTCACAAAAAACGCGTGGGTCCATCCTAATGTTAACGACTCTCTACGCCTGTGTAGTAACTGATCGACATTCATTAAAAATCAGTAACACGGTATATACACACCTGCTTGTACCTACGTATATAGAATGCCTGATATTATGCTACACTGTAAGTCAGTTTGCATGCTGATATCGCGAAAACGGTTAGCCTAAGTGAGTGACGAAAATACGAGCTCTTTTTTTTTTTTTTTTTTTATTCACATACTGTATGTAAACGTGCGTTATATCTCAGTGTTTCGAAAGTAACGGCCAAAACAGGGGGATGAACCCCGAGTACGTAGCGAAGGCGGGATCATATTATTATAACACTCATAACAGGTTGACGGTCTTCATTTCCTTTAATACTGTTCGAAATTGTTTTGCTCAATCTCATATGGTTTCGGAAATATATGACGAAATGTAATTCGAAATTAGATTTTCGGTGGCACGTAACGGCCACAATTCTCACTTTATCTGATTTGTTACACGTAAGGAATCAATCCCGAAATTAACGCATTCCGTCCTGACTTTATATATACATACATATACAGATAAAGACCTTAAATTACATATTCTGGAAGAAATACTTTAAAATAATTTATTTAGTGTTATGTCAGAAGCGATATAGGCTGTTCACGATACAGTGAGTACTTTTTAAGGCACTTATAATTTTGTCCTTTCATCCAATTTCCATCTAATGTGACCAATAAACACAGTGTACATATTTCACCACCATCAAAATTTAATGCCTGAGGCTGCAATGACATATATTTATTAGCGGTTAATGCATGTTGGGAGGGCCTTGGAAAGTGCTCACTTTATTGTGAACAGCCTATAGTAATCTCGCTTTAAGGCAAGGAACTAGGATTCACTAGCACAAATACAGTTCTGGACAGGACAGTGACAATAATACTATATTTAGAATTGCCTGTGAGTGTGTTTGTCAGTAGTTGCGGCGATGTCCAACTCGACTAGACGAGGGAGCTGGGGAATTCTTGTTTTCCACTAACGATACAGCGCGACAACGCGTTGCGGACTTGGGGCACAAGACTCGTCGTTTAGCATCCAGTCCAAACTCCGCCGGATGAATGCAAATTAAGGGGTGTCGTGTTAATCTCGCGGCTATTGCAACTTCCCCGCGGTACTAAAACCTCGATCTACAGCACTCGTTCGGACCCTTCCCCGCAGTAGAAAGCCGCAGGGTATCAAGGACTGTCCCAAAATACGCAGTGTTTTTTCCGATAAGCAATATCGCCTTCACTACACGGGTCACGGTAACTGGCAAACAATTTACGGCCGCAGCAACATTAATTATTCTGCCGTAGCTAAAACAGTTTGTATTGTACTAAACACAATAACAGTATTCTATACGCAGACAACCAGAACTGCCAACCATAGCAATCATGCTGAAAACCATACCATACCAACGATACCATGCATAATATCCATCATAATAAATTATACAGACAATGTAAACTGTCATCTCCTCAAACGTAATGAGTAGTGGCTTAGCGTGTTGTTTTTAATTGGGAACGCCTGAAAGTGCAGATACTTAATTTAATTTTTCAGTTTTGGATCCGAGGGTTTCTCCGTCGGTGACAAGTAAATTTTAATTATGTAAGGTATTTGGTAAGCATATTTTCCATGTTATCTCGGTATTTAAGCGTTGTATGGTTTCCAATTTCAGGACGGTAGGAACCTGAAAATGTGCACGAGAAGGATTGTGTTTTCAGTGGCACAACCATCGTAGGAGAATTAGGAAAGAGTTTGATAACTGTTTACACGCATTCATCGGCCAGACTCCCTACTTATTCATACTTGATGGCATCGATTTCAGAATCACGACCATAGGATATGTTAAATTAATTATCGCCACTCTGGTTCTTTGCAAATGTGTTTAAGTGCTCAAGGATATAAAAAAATATTCTGATCATTATTTTTAGAAAAAACTATTTAATCCGTTTTTATTTATATAATCCAGTCGTGGTTACTTCCAAATTTTCTGAAGCCCTGCTAAAGTTCTACTTCTAGGACATTCCTCCGCCACATGCAAACTAAGATTAACCATGTCTAGAAAATCACATACAACAAACGGACAACGCACAATAGTCACGTGCTCTCACTTCAAGAATATTTATTTAGCATTATAACTGTTTTTTACCACGCGTCACCATCACACCCATTTCCCCCCCCCTGTTTTTATTCATATTAGTTTCAAATTAAATACTATAGTATATGAATTAAATACAAGTAAATTATCAATTTATTCAATAATCGTATACTTTTATGTTATCATAATAATGAAACGCTTGTGTTTCATTATATACTAAGGAAAGAACCAGGCACATCATGCATGGGGGTGATTTTTCAAGGGTTTGATTCAACTAGTGTGAAAAAAACCGCGAATAGATTGTATGATGGATGCATCATACAAAGTATTGAAATTATGTACATCGGAGTAATTATAAAGTGGAGGGATTAACATACGCCCCGAAAAAAAAAAAATTGAAAAATACCTCACTCTCAGTACCTGACACAGCTAACAGTCGCGAGACCCTCATTGTTTCCCGGCGAAGTATTGCCCTGAGAAAGAAAGATAAGTTGGGAAAAATATGTATTAAAAACACTTAAAAATTTGGGTAGACTGCTACTACGGACAGCGGTAAAGTTAACGGAGAAATTAATTTGAATTGTTTTCACAGATATGGGAACTTAACGAGTTAAAATATTTTATTCACTTACTTAGTTAAATTTACTTCTATAAATGCTTGATTCAGAATTTTTGAGAAAAAAAAAAAACACCTAGTGGGCAAGAATAATGAAGACGTTAGAGTTATTAAACTGGCTAGAACTCCTACAATATTTGGCCTACGATAACTTAAATATGATCACTAAGCTGCGATTTCTTACTTTTGCTGTATTTTGCACTGACTAGTGTTTCTAATACTATCTTTCATTGAGGAAGAAAATGAGATACCTTCACGGGATCTACATATTTTTGTTACCAATGCTAGGGGGAGAGAAAAAGAAAGAGAGAGGAAGAGCATGAGAGAGGGAGAGAAATATAGCGAGCAAGAAAGATAGGGGGAGAGAAAGAGTGACAAAAAGAGAGAGGAAGAGAAAGAGAGAGAGAGAGTAATAGAGCGAGGGCTAGGAAGAAGAAGAGATAGAAAGATAGCGGGAGAGAGAGAGAGAGAGGAAGAGAGGGGAATGTCAAAATTGTTTATCTTTCTGCCTGTTGGTTGCCGTTACTTTTATTGATACAGTACATAAGTACATACAGCGAAGAAAGTTATCGTTGCCTCTTGCTCCACGGCCACGTTATACGACCCACATCTATAGGCCATTCACGGTTACTTCAGTCTTTTCTGAAGCCCTGCTGAAGTTAGATTACCGATTACGTATCCTTCCGCTACATGTAAATATAAACACTGATATGTGACTTCTACGTTTAAACTCTCAACTGCTTTGTGCACTGTTTTCAGCTGTTGGAAGAATTGTCACAATTATTAAAAAAAACAATTGCGTACGAATGTTTACAATTGTGTCTATAAGCATGTCTAGATCAGCTTACGACTTTTCAACTATGTCTGTACTGACGATAGTTCTTACTGTTGTTATTTTACATTGTTAACATATTTGTTATACATGACATTGCACATTACACGTAACACATGTTAATATTTTACCGAAACTGTGTTTTTTACCCTTTTACCACGGTGGGAAAAAGAACTGCAGTATATAACCTCTTGGTATTAATATATGTTTGAGGTTATTTAGTTAAAAGGACGGCCGCAGTTGGAAATAATATTAAAACGAAGGTGCAACCATTCTTACGAAAAGACAGAAAATTCAAACACGCAACCTTTTTCGCTTATTTTTTTGTACGTGGCAGTGACATAGTTAAAAGATAGTGGTGAGCATGCACACAAATAGGCCCGCCGTAACTTTTATTCTGCTCATATTTTCTTGCACAGGCACTTAGTTTTACTTGGATTATTTAATCATTTATTTAAAATTTTCTGGCTGGTTTAGTATTTTTTTTGGGTTGTGGCAAACATTCAAATTACATATACGTAAGCACGTTACACAATTGTGTTTTAAACACACACCTAAGGCAAAGTTACAAAGTTGTGATAAAAAACAGACGCGACTTACAAAGAATTAGTTTCGCCATATAAACAGTTCACAGTTAAAACTTATAAATTTCGCACGTCCAGTATTTGAAATATCACACACGCACGCGCGCACGCGCGCACACGCGCACACGCACACTGGCCCAGCGAAACGTAAATGAAGGCTACAATTTTCTCACACGCAGAGGCTACGACACACGTTACAGTATATTTATTCATGTTGTGGGAACACATTTATCACAACATCGTAACTGGCCTAGGTAGGTTCTAAAAACACAATGTTTACAAATTTGATGTAATTTTAAGTATTTTTGGGAAGAAAAATTAACCCTTCACTCAGCCACAAGCAACACGCCATGTCATGTTACCAGTCGCCACTTTGTAGTCATCCTGCCAACATACCTAAATGTGTATATTATCCCTTTCAGACCTGATTTAATTTTATGGGTTTCCTATAAAAAAAAAATATATTTTTTCATGTTGTTCTTTCTGAGCCCCAGAGATGGCATTCGTATCTAAACCATAGAGTAATGATGGTCAAATGAGCAAAATAGGTCTTTGTTGCAGTAAATGTAATTTTAAAAAACAAAATAGGTCTTTGTTGCAGTAAATGTAATTTAAAAAAACAAAATAGGTCTTTGTTGCAGTAAATGTAATTTTAAAAAACAAAATACTGTCTACGTTTAATGGCATCAATTGATGCCACCGGTCCTGAAAGGGTTAATATACGTATTCAAAAATGTTTCTCGTTTTATTAAGTTTCAAATTTAAAATCATTATTTTTGCTGTAGTAAGTATGCTACAATTTAAAACATGTATAACTTCCGCTGCTACTAACGCTGCGAAACTTCCTGAGAGGGAGAGGGAGGGGGGAGAGAGAGAGCGCGAGAGAGAGAGACAAGCTCCGCTCCGGTTATTCAAGTTTCTTCCTCAAACGAAAAAAGAAAAACCTTGTCACTAGGTTCTACATACAGCAATTTGCGCTGATGTCTTCAACTGTATTATAAAATATGTTTCCATCAGTGCAACCTAAAAACTGAAATATTTCAATAGGTAATGTTTAATTTACAAGGAGCGTACCAATAAACAAGGTAAAAACTCTAATATTTTATTGATAAACTATTTATTTACAGCCGTTGCAACACAATTTTCTTACTGTTTTTAATTCTTATTAAATACGAAGCTAAAGTTTCATTAATTCAAGGTTGCAATGTTACTCCTGGGGTGGTTTTCCAGAAGTTAGTTTCAAAATAGCTGAAAAAAACCGTGAATGGTCTTTACAGACGCACTGATACTAAACGCCGGAATGCAGAGAATGCACATCGAACAGGTTTGGTAAATGCATGATGAGTGGCGATGGCGAAATAGGGCGGGGAGAGAGTGACTGCTGCTCGATAAATGTTGCACGTCTGTGTTTCAGAAAGTTTACATGCGCCTGGCACTATAATGAAATTTATTTTGTAATTATTAATTTGAAGAGAACTTCGCGCGTTTGGACGTCTCATGATGCTATACTATTGAAACAGTACCAACCACTAACCATTACAACGACAGTATAGTTGAATAAACCGACTGACTACTGGCAACAATATCTCAGGCATTCTAATCACCACGATAACCAATCATAGTGACCAACCATACCAACAATACTGACAGGTATGACGACCTCCACACCTTGCCGACCACATCATCAGACATACCGTCATAGCAACATGTCATCCACGGTTAACAGAACACTTGAAAAAACAACCATTGTAAAAAAATGTATAAAAAACCTTGGCTTAAATGCGTACATAATATAACAAAAATATTAAGTAGTTCATTTCCAGCAAATATGTAACAGTGAAATCTATGGCTCGTATACACTAATTTCATTATTTTGATCAGTGCACGAATACTGGTCATTAGGCAGGTCGTACTTATATCTTGCAGGTATGGTGATAGGATACGCATTGGTCTGAAGAGGTAAAGTAAACCGGGATTTAAAACATGTTTAGTTAACACGGACTTCCTGAAACTGCTGCACGTAACTTACAATTTAACTGTTTGAGAATATCAGTACTAAGAATTTGCGCTAGCATTTCTTAAGACGGAAATCCAAAAACCTTTCAAAAATCTTTTCTTAACGCAGTGCTATGGGTTCTAACTTGGCGAACTCTCGAGTGAGAAGCATGAACACTACGGATTGCACGAGCACACATTGTCCCTGTACAGTGGATAGATACAGAGGTTTAAACTTGTCTGTTCAGGTAGCAATCAACGTTGAAAATTAATTTTACTGCACAAAATTTCTACGTAAATATGCGTCAGTATTTCACAGAAATTATCGCAATTATTAAAGTAGTTCAAAGAAAATCCCGTAAATTGTGGGATGTATGTATACATACATACATACATATATATATATATATATATATATATATATATATATATATATATATATATATATATATATATATATATATATATATATATATATAAAACCAAGCGTATGTGCGAGGTGTCTGTGGCTGGTTGCTGGTTGTACAGTGTATTATTGTTGTAATTCAATTATTTATTTAATTTGGAATGCTCTGGAGGACTGCGGGCCAGTCATGTTTACACACGCAAAGCACTCGGGTGTCATAATTCACCCAGAAATAGGTGAAACGGCGAGTGCTTCTGCCAATAAACAAATTGGCGCAGTTGGAGTATGTGAAGTGCTGTCGACACGATATTGAGAGCAATATAGAAATAATAATAATAAAAAAAAGTAAACTTTCGACGAGTCATTCTACAAGCGTGATACTGACCTACTTACAAAATAGCATAAAAGGGTGTTTTTATGATGGGGTTAGGTTTTCATAAAGAAAATTTGGTCCGATACTGAGAGTTATATGTTACAGAGCGTTGCAAATATGTTATTCTTTTTAAATTCCAAAATTATTTCTTTTGTGCTCATACGTTTCATAATAGTCTAACCGCTATTGAAGTTGGAAATTATCATTATTTTGTGGATATATTTTTCTTAGTAGGAAGACATTTCTAAGTGGCACTTAAAAACTAAAAACAATTTCTATGATGATGGTGGGGTGAATTGTGTTAGAAGTAAAATTTTCTACAATCAAATCAGGTTTATTTTTTAACTGGTTAGCAGCATACATTTTTATATTTTCTCTCAATATTTGATAACATTTTTTAAAAACCATTTACAATAGTTTTGACATTCCAAGAAAGTTTCTTGGAGTGAGCGAAATTTGTTTAAATTTGGGCAGAGAGATAATTGACGGTTGTATGGAAATGCATATACTATCAAACCAATGAAATGTTCTGTGGTCGGGAGACGTCTTGGCATGCCTGAGCGCGAGAAGCGGGGTAAGGCAAGCAAGGCGGGACAACAAGCGCACTTGTCTGGCCGTGTTTTCATAACTTCCACAAACATCAGTTACGGCGGGCTCGGTTGCATGGAAGGCAATGGAGGACGCAGGACGTTTGCAGATGTAAGGAAAAGTTATCCCCAGAGTTACAATAGTGTACTTGTCCATGATATTCATGAACGTCCACATATAATAACAATTATACAACTGAAAACTTCGTAGTTTGTAACACTCGGTGCAATCTCGCGTGAATTCATTTATGCGTACATTTTTACAAAGTATAACTAAACAGTAACTTTACGCCATTGAATTTCATTTGATATTTTAGAAACCATTTATAGCGTTATGTGCTCGAATTCGCGATAATGGGTATTTTTACTCATAGTGGAATGTCCCGTGGTATAAACAAACCCTACACACAGATTATATAAAATAAGAAATAAAATAATGTACACAAAACAACCCGCCGCTATGACATATTACGGTATACATGTACTTTACAAATCCCACCCAATTAATCTGCGTGTAAGCATTCTTGCCGCGTTAAACGGTAGTTTGTGTGACATTGTGGTCTGTATACGCCTAGGTGTTCAAATTATAAATCTCACGCAAATTATAGTAAGTCATTGAGAGTTCACATAAAACGGTGTTAATTACCATGTCGGCTTATATATTATTTCTAGAATTCCGAATGATGTGCAAAAGTAATGCCACCGTAAATATGTTTTTCCAAATAATGCTGGATTCGGCAGCACAGTGTGATCGCTGCAAAAATATTTATGTTGCCTTTAAGATAAAATAATTGTTTGTACTAATTTAACAGTCCGTAATAAACTTTCGTATATGATTTATGCCAGTAAATGCTATTCCAAACGCAACGTTCACTAAGAGAAAATAAGTTCTCGATTATGAAACAATAAATGTGAAAATATGTAGTCTTATTTGAAAAGCATTAAAAACTGATCGTTAATAGTTTAAAAATATATACCTGCCAAATTACCAGACAGATTTGAAACTTACGTTATCGTTAAGTAAATTTGTTTGCTGGGTTTGCAGTTAAGTCCACACGTATTTGCTCAAGAAGGTGTAGGTTCGATTTCAAGTTGTAACTTAGTTGTTTTAGATATAGTATAAAATATCATCTTTGTAATACAGTTGTGTTTCAAATACACATATTCGATAGCATATTATATTTTAACATTCGCAATTTTCCAATGCAATTGAAATACAAGCATTACTTTAATATTAAAAATCTATAACTTTCAAGTCCACTTAGTAGGTTAATGCACTTATTACAAGAAAAAGCAAGTATTCATTTGTGTACTAGTATCCAAGGTTTTACTTGTAAAACTACAAGACAAAATGCAAATATATTTCCAGATGTACAGCACACAATTATTTAATTTCGTGACAACTGTGTTCTCGCAGTTTTCGTATTGGAAGTGATGTTTCCCATGAAAGGGTGACCCATACGGACGAGCATAAATCAAACCCTTGCTCTACCCAGGATTCGAAACCGGAACCACTCACGCTCAACATTCAACCAACTGCGCCACAGGGGGCAGTTAATAGGTCAACCAGAACAGTGTCAGTTGTAATATGAACTTATTTAAAGTGAACAAAAATTGCTTATTTAATCGGAGGCAGTACTTTGTAAGTTACAATTTACGCAATATATTACGTGATTGTCCCACATCGTATGATTTGCTGTTATTTTGGTTGGGATTCGCTTGCCTATATTTGCGCTAAATTAAAAGCAGTTTTTGGGGGAAGAGTTTTGAACGTTGATTTAAAACATTTATAGTTTAGCTTGAACTTCATACATCACTTGTGTAGTTGGAAAATAAATACAAATACCAATTTGTTTATATTTTTTGTCAAATCTATTCTGTGTTATTGTATAGCACTGATTATTCTAAATATCCGTGTCTTATTTAATGTAGGTATTATTATTATATTTAAAGATGTTTTCTATTTATCATTTTTATTACGGATTTATTCGCAGCCCCAAAACTAAAGTGTGTATTGAGATTGATTTCGACAAGAGAGTAATACGTGACACAATTCAAGAATTCTATACCAACAAATAGATCTTGCCAACAAGTATGAGAATGCTAGGAAATTACATTCGGCTTTGGCTAGATAGATGGCAGCTCTGTACGACTTTGTGTAATTATTTGCATAATGTTGGTGTTTTTGTTAGAAGTAAAACTGCTGTGCTGTAACATGTGTTTACGTTGGCTTGACATTATTCTGTCTCAAACCCCTCAATGTTGGCACATTATGTGAACAAATATTGTCTGAGTAATGAATTCTCGTCGAGATATTTATTACGCCATGCCGTACATCTTCACGTCCAATATTTATATACACCCCCTCCCTTTTTCTCCATTTGATAGGTGAAATAGTTTGTAATGCATTTATTTTGTCTTCATGTTATGCAAATGTGAGAAAGAAACAAGTAATCTGCTGAAGCATTTAACCACAGTGTATATATATATATATATATATATATATATATATATATATATATATATATATATATATATATATATATATATAGCTTTTATCTAACGTGATTTTAATTCGATATTGGTAAATACTTTAACAGAACAATTACACTCAGCTACAGAAAAGCAACTGACTTATGTCGAACAGCGCACGTATACGGTAACAAAATCATCCAGCACACAATGTCACAAGAGGACTGCTATCTGTCATGGCCAGTCAAACTTCCCCGTGTGCGGTTTTGCCGAATATTTTTATGTCCGCGCGTATACTGCCGGGCCGCTGTCGTGCCGCTCAGCTACAGACCGGTCCGTGCCGAGCCACTGTCTTGTGAGTACGAGGTGACTCGCGCGCCCAGACGTCTCCCGGCTACAATAGTCACAAACAACACAAACATTTTAGGCAAGGAAACTGTGCGGGTGAAACTGACCAAAGCGAAAGGAAAACAAAAGCTTTTATTTGAATATTGTTATAATGCAACAGCTGTTTATATCTGGCTGAGTATATAAAAATAAATATTTCCGATGAAAGAAAATTTGAATGCGTGCTCTCTTAAGTAAGAATGGCTGAACAAAGATAAAGTTTGTTCAATTCTCGTGTCGCTTGATGCTCATAGATACCTAATTACCTTTCGCCCACCAGAAATAAGCTTGTAATAAAACATTTACCTCTTACTACCTTACAGCGATACCTTAAATGAATTTACCTACGCAATCCATTACATTTCAGAAAATTGTTTTGTAATTACCAAGTAAATATAAAATTTCCTCCTCCTCATTATTTATTCCTAAACATTTCCTCGTCTGAAATATAAAGAGTGAAAGTATTCTACATTTATTGATGTAAACATAGATAAACCAGTACCTTAAGTGGACTATGTAGTTGCGCGTCTAAGGGCAAGAAGCGAGGGTACGATAAGGGCGACAGTTACACGCACGCCTAGCACCTCATCGCTCCTACGCGCAGGGCGTACAGTGTCCGTCGTAACGCTGTACTGTGCAAATTAGATCTGTATCATAGGGGTTTCATTACTTGCCGAGTAAACCCACAGATTAAAGTACGTCCGTATAGTTGTACTTTTCTCTTGCCGCATAGGGAAATTGCATAGGTAAGTTTAAAAAAAGCGATATTTGACAATTTTCACGAATTTTCTCGAAGAACACACTTTATACGACGAAAGAAAAAAAAAAGGCTATAGACAATTGTTTAATTTTTTTTATTTTCTGACGAAAAGTTATATTTCCAGATCTTTCATTTACCGAAATACGCGTTTACGGGCAAACAACGATACTGCAGAAATCGTTTCAGTACATAGGAATCTTAAGGGGGACGGATTCTTGACAATTTCGTAATTAGTTACTTCTGCACAGCGTCAGAGTACAAAATAGGTGTCTAGTTGTACTTTCCAACAGGACACAGGGCGTAACCTAGAAGTTTACATTTTAAATTTGTATTCTTTGCTTGCGGTTACTATTGTCTCGCATACAGCTACTCCCATTAGGAAGAAAACCCTTATTTATTCTTAGCTGTTACAACTCGGAAAACAAGAAACACAGTAAACGTGTAAAAGTTTAAGAAAATATGAGAGTACATTATGTATAACTTTCGGGATGAAAACTACGCCATGACTTCTAAAATAGAAGTTGACGCGCGACAGTCCCGGCTGTTAGACTGCCCCAGCCCCTAGGTAACTTGGACGACGCTAAGCGAGTCGCGTCTAATACACTTTATTCGGCCCGGGGCGCATGTGCCCTCGTGGGTCGACGGCTGGGCACGAAGTCAGGCCCTACGACCTTGACCCCCCTTACGAGGTACCGGCTTGGGCAGTGGCGCAGCAGTTCGGTGAGGTGGCGCGGGGTTGGCGGGTACGCGTGTATTCGCACTGACTGGTGTTTCGCTTGACTGGGGTGTGATCTGCTCCGGTACGGGTGCTTAAGGCTGTGGTTCGGGTTCGTCTGGCTAGCTGATGCCAAAGAGTGCCTCTTACACTACCGGATGGTATCCCTCCACGACTCTGGTGGGTGGCTCTAACAATCCGACGGGAACGATGTCTGGAACTGGTATGATGAGGCGTCGTTGAAGCGCAGCTTGTTCCCGTGGACTGAGTAACCCGGGCCCGCTAGGAAGGATACGTACTCCCTGGGAAAGCTTAGCAATTGCCCTAACCTTTCTGGCCCGTCTTTCAACTCCACCCCCGTGGGTGTACAGCATGAGGTATAGATCAGAGCAGCAGGAGTTGGGCAGTTGACGTGTCAGTGTTTAACAGTGTGTGGGTGTCGTGTGGGAGTAGACTTCCCTGCACCAGACTGCAGCCCTCTCTGCACCACTAGGGTAGCGATGAGAGTTGGGCACCTGGTTGGCAAGTCCAATCCACCGGGAGTGTACCTGATGTTGTGGCTCTACCGTTCATCCTACTACGTACAAGGAACGGGTGGCCTTCCAAGGATGCACTTGTTCTGTTGTGCAGTGTGCGTTCGGCGGTATCAAAACCCGGTCTCCTGCCAAGTCCTTCAGCCCCGATGTGACACAGGAATGAGCTTGGAGTGAAAGCTGAAATGACTGGATAGAAAGGTGTTTATTTACCGAAGTGAAATAAACACTGATGGCAAAGGTTCTAACTCCTAATTCCCCCACTGAGTATACGGAAGGATAAACACCCTATCGTTAAACAGGGGAAGGCGCCCTGTGCAAAGCTGGGAGGATTAGGCAGTTACTTAATGCGTGTTTCCTCGAGGCGAGCTCTACTCTCAGGTGACTCTCCGTAAGGGACCGAACGTGTCTAGGTATAACTTCTTGACGTCCGCTAGGTCTTACTTAGGATTCCATTGGAGAGGAACTTCGGCCTTACGAAGAGAGCGATGAAGCTTAGGAGAGTTTGGAGCCTCGGCACCAGTAACTGGGGCAGTGAGAGCACAGGAAGCGATCGAGTACTGAGAAGAATTGGCGATCGGGTGGATTTTTTTTCTAACTACCCTATAACTAAGTGTTAAGTGAAAACCCGGTGGATAGAGCGGGATTCAATGCGTCTCAGGGCTAGACCCCTTACGCCTACTAGGATAATAAATCATGCAAGGAGACGTGCATCACGGCAGAGAGGTATTGGGCAGCCATGGCCTGCGATTGGCGCCATTACTACCACCCTAAGTGTACTTATAGCTAAGCTATCACTAGAAGAGACTGGGAAAAACCGGCATAGACACCGTAAAAACCCAGTCGACATGATATAACTCAAAATTATTATTCATGCATTAAACAGAAATGAGAGAGAGAGAGAGAGAGAGAGTGTAACATGCTCGTGTTAGTACAGATGAAAAAGCTAGTAGAGAGAGGGGACGGGAGCTTTATTTCCTTTCGGCTGGGCAATTGGAAGTAGACACTTGCTTGCAACCAGAGAGGGGCGATCGGGAGGCTTGGCTGCCGGCCCTTTTATACTTCTCGGCCATCCCTTCTTCTGCTGGCATAGTGTGTTTGGGGAGAGAGGACAGCACATGCGAGCAGGTGGGGCGTGGCGTGGCTGTGTCTGAGACATTGCCGTGCGTTTTCGGTGAACACGTATGCATTAGCGAGTAATACTTTCTTTGGGATGCGGGAATGAAATAGAAATAACGAAATGGATAAGTGGCTTTTATGGCCAAAGTCAACAAATCAAGACAAGGAATATATTTCATTTGGCACCAGAATCCAGTGCGACAGCACATCGTAATAGCGAGATATACCGTCCGGAAATTTTCCCCTACGCTCACAATTGCCACAAGTCGCCGCGGGCTCCCACCCGCTCCCCGTGATGCGTAGCACCAACTCAAGTATAGACTTTTCAAGGTAAAATGAGCGGTTTTGAAAGATCTGCTTAGTAGTTACTTGTATGCGCGTTGCGTATTCTTCCGCCTTATGTAAAATCAATATTGCCACAGGCCTCATCACTCTATTCATGCGTAGGTCGAGTGAAACTGTAGAGTTTTTAGAAAAGCAAATATTTGACTAATTTGCTCATTTTTATATTTCGATACATTCAAAAAACAGAAAGAGAAAGAAAGCATTTAAATTATTTCCAAATGGTTAACTAACACTTTTTATTCGACGTTAAGATATGGAACTACTTTCCATCCATTGTTACCTACTTTACCGGGCGCATGTTACTCAGTGCACCCATTAAATCACATGTAGGCAAGGCCAGCGACTTTTTTCTAAGGTTGATTTCAAAAGTGCTCACTTTATCGTGAACAGACTTTGTGGTCGCATCGCAGTCGTATATCCGACCAAACGAGACCACATGTATGTGATTGGCGTCACTAATTACGAGGTTATAGTGTTGGTATTGATTCCGCTGTAAACACTACATCGCCATTGCTGTCAGATTTTAAAGACATATTCACGTCAAAGCTGGTAAATACAAAATGTTATCAGCCCATCTCAGGCTAATCAGTAAGAAATCAAAAATCCTTACAATTAGATACCGCAGCTTAATTTACGTAGAATGGGGGCATAAAAACGTCTTGAGGAATTTTTTCCCATAGTAATCGGTGCACTCTCGAGCCCCTGGACTCCCGACGGCAGCAGGTCAGACATGCGACCGCATCAAAATCACCGGGAGTATTAAGTTAGCTGCGAAATTACTATGTCGTCAGAATCGTCCAGTTTCAATTGGAAAGACAATTTGCTGCTCCTGGGTGGAGCATATTATCTCTACGCATATAGCGATACACGTGTGTTTGCATTATGTAAACAAGAGAATACCTTGGTACTACTTGACTTTGGCTTGAAGTTTTAGTCGCTTACAATATACAATAAAAGTTAAATAAAATTAAATAAGGGGTGACATTTAATTTCTAACTTCATAGTTGAGAGATTTTAATAGGCACTTAGCGAAGAGGTCTCAAGCGCCGGTGAGGTTAAGATGACTCAGTGGCGAAATGCAAGTATGACGAGTTTGGATGTCATACATCGAAAAGGTTTTATACTTGTTACCATTAAATTACCTTATTTTTGTTCAATTGAAGTATTAGTTATATTTATAAATGAAAATACTTTACTTATAATTAAATGAATAAAAAATAGAGAAACTTGGTGTATTGATATTGCTAATGGTCAATAAGGAATAGTTCTTCCGCAAAATATTATTACACTGAGTGCGCACGAATGCAGTGTATGGTCTCTTTGGTGTTATTTTCTATACTATGTTACGATTTGTTTACATGGATCGGAGGAGTATCTTAGAAGTAGAACGTTAGCAAGGCTTTAGGAAAGTTGGAAGTATCCGTGAAGGTGCTATAGAGAATGGGTCGTGTGTATGTCAGCTAAGGGTGAATTATTACTTCGTTGTATGCAATCGACAGCATACAAGCCGCTATACACCGACTGCTTAGGGGCAAAGAATTGAGTCGGTGAACTCAGGGACTTTATGTTACGTATCGCGAAACACGGCTGCTGACCATGAAGTAACGATCATTGCAATATTTCTGGTGTTTGATATTCTAAGTTAAAGATGGTGACTTGATTCTTGCGAGGAAGCGATTGGAAGTACTCGAGAGTTAATATATTACTGACAACTTTTCCACGATTAGTAAGTCTAATTTAAACATTGCGAATGAAAAGCGAGGTAGCGATATTATTTCTTAAATATAAAAAATTATTACAAGCGGATAACTGTACGTACTGGCGAATCGTATAAAATAAGAATTCTCGCATGGCTTTAGTATATGAATAACTGGCTGGGAGGATATGTTGTAAAACTGTGCACAATTTACATCTAAGATTCGCGACTTGGGCGATATTTTATTTTGCATAGTGATGACAAAAATACGTATATTTTTGTATGTAATTATGTTCCTATCCTCAGCTTTTTCCTCGTGTAGGACGTAATACACGAAGAAAATGTAATTCCCATTACAGAAGGAAATCGTACAACACAGTAGTGGTTCTGCCCACACGTGCTAAAATTACCAGTTGCTAGCTAAGGGGAGCTTACTCTTTAGCATGCCACGAAGAGCCGCCCATGTGAGGAGCAGTCCTTCCTCAAACATTCTCCTCACACCTTTAGCTAATCATCCCACGTGTAGTTTTAGTGAAACAGAACATTTAGGGAAATTAATCTCAAATTCGAAATGATGGAATGAGATGTATTGAATGGTACATTTTAAATGAATATTTATTCCCCCTGCGCACATCCAGTGTAGTATATGGCCTCGAATACATCTTTTTGCCAAGAATTCACTGAAAAAAATATTTTTGTGGCCGTAACAAAATATGGTTTCCAGTGTTCACTTGAAGAATGGCGGAACTATAGCATTTTGGTGGTAATCTTAATGGAGGAGTCCCAACATTGGGGGAAACTTATGTGGCAACAGACAAGAACGGTAGATGGTGTTTATGAACTACTGTGTGCAAAGGACTGCATCATCCATTTTTACTACCGTATACATTGATTTTTACTCCATTTATGCCCCCTTCGAACAACTCAAGCAAACTATGCTCAAGTTATATTTTTATATAAAAATAGTAGCTCATTCCTAGTAACATCTTCTATGGCAATTTTTAGAAAACAATTTTTATATTCAGTGAAAAATTGCAAAGTAAAGATCGTATTAAACTTATTTTTGCTTCCCGAATATTTCTAGTTGTAATGCAACTAAAATTTACAAAATTCTCTTTGAATATTATTGTAGCGAATATAAGATCCGGTTTACTGGAAAACAAAATATGAACAAACGACATTGCCATTGTTATGAAATATATTTTTGATAGTTCTCTAATTGATTCGCAAGTTTATAGTCTGACAGTTCTAATTTCAAGAAACCATTTAATGTTGCAGCACAATGATGTTTACTGTGCAACAAGAATGGGCATTGAAACTCAATTGACTCTTTATCCAAAAGGGCATATGTTGACAGCTGTAAAAAATCAATTTAAAAGACATATACAGAACCTTGTGAGTTTAATAACACAGAAGAATGTATTTAACCGACTGCGCAGTCTAAGAAATAAGTTATTTTATTACTATCCCTGCTCTCCCCTAACAACATTTTTCAGCAATTGTTTAAGGAAATTTTTTTTTCTCAGTAAGAAAGATATTGTATTTCTATGTATACTTTGTTGTTTGATAAATTAAAAAAGATGATTTTAATGTAACAGGCATGGAAACGATGTAATGTAGGTAACATAACATTAAAAACACATTCGAAATTTTTTCACATTCTTACATATTTTAATTTAGAAAAAAATATTACATTAATTTTGAGGTATTTATGTACTCAAATTTTAAGGCAGACACCATAACGATATCTTATCTGGTTACTGATTTATTAAGGAATGTTCGAAAACACATATTTCCCACTTTCGTCCTATTATCAGCTGAATTAAAAATAAATTCCTGAAAGTTATTTTAAGGTATTTTAAGAGGCAACCTTTTAAAGCTAATAAAACAGTGATACCACATCGGGTTGATGAACAATCGAGGAGTCCTCGGAAGTATATTTTACAGCTTTCACCATGTTAAATGCTGAATTTCAAAAATTCCTGAAATAAATATTTAGGTGTATACATGGACTAATTTTTGAAGGTAAGAGCATAACGATGACTTATCGAGTTATAGAGATATTGATGAGATTTTGGATCAATAGTTGACAGCTTTTCTCCCACTGTAAGGTTTCGAATTTAATAATTCGTGAAATAACGTTTAGTTATTTGTATAGGCTAACTTTGAAGCAAAGGGCACAACGGTATCTCACCGGATAAACATGCTATTGAAGAGTCTTTGAAAACATACTTTACCACTTTTCACTCTCTTAGGAGTTAAATAAAAAAAATCCCGAAATCGACTTAAGGTAGTAGTATAGGCCACATTAAGAAGTTAATAGTACAGCTTATGAGGAGTCGTGAGAAACAAATTGTACCCGCTTTTTAAAGATTTAATAACTTAGAATCCTTTTCAAGTGGGTGCCTGCACCTGAAGGGGAATCCATACCTAAATATTCGTTATTTTACGTCCAGCCGTTTGACCTGTCCGTTACTAAGTAATTGAGACAGTGTGGTATATTTTATGCATAAATAAATATTTTAGTTAATTGGACAGCTTCTTTTATTCTATATAAATATGTAAAATATATACACATATTTATATCTTTATGCACCTTAATTCACTAGTGAAAGCAGAAATTAGTGTGCTCCTGCAATAGAAAATTAAACACTTTTGATTATATTATACGTATTGCGGAAGCCTAATGCAAAATTACTCAGTAAAATACGTAATTTTGCCTCATTATTCTTGACATCAGTAATGACAAAATTCACGTATTGTTTTGTGTACCTTTGGTTACACTACATTATGGGAAAGTTAACTAAACTCTTAAATAAAACTGCTAGGTAACAAATTATTTTAATTTTTAATAATATGAAATGATGTGAAATATTGTCTTCCGAAAAATAGAATAACGCTTTCAACCGTCATTCTAAGTGTGACACCGTAACCACACATTGCATCGCCATTTTCTTCAACTACACCACATTAAGAGAATATAAGATTATGAATTTGCCGAGAATTTTCATTCTACATATCCCTAGTTACGTATTAATTAATGGAGCAGTGTTACATTTGTATTATACAATGTATAAATTTTAAATATTAGTATGTATATGCAATAACTAAAGACTTAACAGGTACATAATCTAAAACTAGCGTAGAAATTGTTGCAGACAGGCCATGTTTTCACCTTCGTCATGTCATATGGCTGAATACACAAGAAGGAAGGGAAGAAATTTTATGGTGGGGATCTCGTAAAACCTGAGCACTGTCGAGTGAGCTAGACAATTTCTCGGTAGCATGCGTTACCTCCGATCGGTTGAAACACAATTTGCCGGGATCGGTATACCTATTGAAACTTAACGATATATTAGACGAGAAATTTATAATAAACGCCAGGGTAACCCCCCTCCCCTTTTTCAACAGCTACGAACAAGTGAATTCCATGCGATGACAGAAGTCCTACCGTTACACACTGATCGAATGAGGTGTTATGGTTATTTGTGGGGTAAACATTATCACGTGTTCAGGCTCATGGATGTGTGATGTTGTCATGCTTCTGCCAGCGGAATTTTTCCAACATACTTGGAAACAACCAGCCAATACGGCAGACACACGGGTAAAATACAAATAATAATACTGTATGTATATGGTCGTGTGAAAGTTGTGAGGTCTGTAAAACGTATTTGAGTACTATATGAATTGTAACGATAGTACGAATACCTCCACACTCTTAATAATCGTACCATTGTAATTGCTTCTATCGTAGGAAATAGTTTATATCTAAACGGCATAATTACATGTATTCATGAGTAGACCAACTTACCTTGAAACTGCTTCTATAAAAAATAAAATATATTAATTTCAGCTGCCCAAAAGTCTTCAATAAATATTAAAGGTCTACGTTTTTCAATCCGGCAACAACAATATTGTAGCTAAGCATGCAGTTTCATGTTAAACTACGTACCTATTCCTCTGGTGGGATTTCTCAATTGTTGAATTAGGTCTAACCATTTAATCAATTTTCTTAAACGTGAATCCAAATGTGCCTCATAGGCCCACATACCCCTATGAGAGTATAACGGGGCACAGACGGCGCAGCGACAGAAGAACGCTAGAGAAAACGGGATAACTTCTAGAAATCTGACCCGCCAATGTCAGTGTGCACCACGTATCCCCGCACGCGGAAATTCGGGAAACTGCGCCGACAATCGAACCCTGTTCGCGGGACGACAGACCACTACGCAAATGCGAGGGGCAAGGCGAGCTTGTTCTAAAAGAGCTTCGCGTCGGCACGTCAAAAGTTTCGCAGGAGAGTGCTCAGGTGAGGAGGGGGGTGTATCAGAAGACAGATCTCGATCGACGTTCGAAGCTGTTCGACCCTCGTGCCACCTCGCCCTTCTTTGCCCTCGGGGAGCAATCACCTCGTGTCTGCTGGTGGTTGGGCAGAAGGGAGGCTGGTGGGGGCGACCACTGCCTCACACCCGAGTTGACCCCTTAATGGAAACGCCCTAGCTGACGTCGTCGCTAGGTGGCCCTTCATGGGTCCCGGAGGGGACACTGTGACGTGGCTCTCTCCCACACACACACGCACGTACTCCAACGTACACACTCACTCTCCACAACTGCGTCTTTGGCGAGTTCTCTGTCGACGATTGGGATGTGGCTGTAAGATGTTAGACGTGCGATTTGTACTGAAAAGCAAAATGTCTTCATTCCAAACATATATGAAGGTCGATATTTCTTCGCAACTGTTCATGCAACACCAAGACCCGTTTGATATTTTAGAGATTAAAGATCGATAAATATTTCGATTCATACATTTTAACAATTTTCATTTGGACAGACAGAATCATATTTAAAACCTACTGCTTTTAAACTGAAAGTCTAATAGTAGGTCAGCGTTCGTTACATGCCGACCTGTACTTCACCTATAAAACGCAAACGCACAGGCTGCTTTCCAAGATTTCGAACCAGAAGTCCGAAGTCGCCTTTTTACAACCAGTGCCAAAGAGATTGCCCATACCTTTAAAAGAACACATTCAGCAGTATATTTTTTGAAGTAAGGCTTTGTGTAGAACGATTTTAATTTTTAGTCAAAAGCAAGTACTGATACACACAATCGCTCTCGAAACGTGAGACGCTATCGTTGAACTTAAAGAAAAGCGTACTGCTCAGAGATATGAGAGATTTGGCCTGCGTTTAACAGCTGAGTTCACCAGTGATGATGGCACTGAAGAAAGGCGAAGATGAATACATAGTGGAATGAAAAAAGTGTGGAATATCTGACAAAAATACCAGACAGCGGCAATGCCCGACATATTTTCCAATGCGAAAAACAGGTTTCGACCCTTTCGAAAATTGCTAGTAATTGACCGATTATGCCGGCTCTTGCAACCGAACCATAATCGCGGGTAGCATTTAGACAGTATGTCGGACGATACGAGATGGGGGCGCGTAGCGTTCCGTTGCTTGTCGGCTGTCTCCCGTCATATCAAAGGATCAAATTACCCTCAAGTTTCAGTAAGTGTGAACGTTCATAGAATCCCGCCGTGAAACATTCTTTAACATAATGTTAAGGAACGATTCTTAGGATGAGTTGGAGATTGCAGCCTGCAGAAAACACGCGATGACCTCCAGTCCTTCTTTGACCGAAGATAGCTTAGCTTTATGAAAGTCCTTTTTGATACCTTTCGTCCCAAAATACTAATTAAGTATTCGAAATTATTTCCTTGTAACATTTTTTCATAGTCCAGTTACTTCATGAAACTCATATCAACCTGTAAGTTTGAAGCACCTTAAAAATTTATAAGTGATTATAATTGGTTTGGCAGCACAATTCTGTGCCAGTTTACTTTTTAATGAGCAGTGTAAATAAGTCAATGCTACTGCATTCACTTCCTTGTTTGGTGTGTGCCGTATTCTGATCTGGTTGAACGAACTCGGGCGCAAGCTGAGAACTTCATCCCGCAAACGCATGGCGTGTGTAAGCGCCTTAAAACGACATTGTGAGAGCCGGTAAAGGGGGAACAAGGAGAGTATGGCACGATTCCCACGTGGAAAAATCGATAGTGGCCCCACCGGCAATCGAACCTGGTTCATCTTAGCGAGAGGCGAGTGGACAGGCTGCCGCATCTCTTGGAGCACGAGACTGCTTCTAGAAAAAACCTCGCTTGGACGATATAGTAAATGTCCGCTGGCGTCCTCTACTTGCTCCACCGTCACAACCTGCGTACGAAGAAAAAAAACAATAGCCAAGATTGCGTTTCATTTTGCATGGTAAAACATAGACTATAACCGAAGAAGCCTCTATAACTATACTCGGGTTACGAAGCATTAAGTACCGATACTTACAGCTCGTAAATTGTGATTTGTTTTGAGTATGGCGGAAGTAATCACTGATGTGAACTTGAAACACGCACAACACACAATAAAGTGTATTTAATTGCTATTTTTATCCAGGCAAAGGCACTGTCAGGTCTCGCCATAAACAGAAAGCAGTGGTTCAGTCCTATAGCTTTAATTTAAAAACTGTTTAAAATCTAGAGTGGCATCGCATTATGGAGAGCATTGGGGGAAAAAATCATTTCCTGTATACTTGTTTCCATTTTTATTTCCTCTCTAATGTGTATTTATAAAGTAAAATAGTCTAATATATTTGGTTCTAATGAATTTTTAACCACGATAATCTCGGTACGAACTACTTAGCGTGTGAACATACAGCTCACCTTCGTCTTTATTATATCACCATACGAAGTTAGGGTCGTCACTGAAAGTCATATCAGACGAGTCGACGAGAGAAATACTGCGCACATCTTCAGTGTCTGGCGCGTAAAGGCGATCAGACATTCCATGCGCAAGTGCCCCCTAGCTTCCCATGCTTCAAGGCCTCAGGCTCTCAAAATACCTTCATTCAGACGGCGCCTTTTTGTTATTGGCAATAAGCTGTGTAGTGGTTCAATGTCAAGACATTGCACGAATTTGCCTAAACAAAGATGGGATGAACACCGTAGCAAAACCGCCTGCCGTGCAGTCGTCGGATTGAAATACCGCGACTTCCTGGATTCGGAGCATAGTTATGCTACCTCGTGAACAAACATGCAAGCCTCCTGCTGCGTAAACGCAAAAAAAAGTACCATTGCGGACAAGTTTCTACAAAATTATGTTAAAATATTATCATTTCTAATATTGGTCCCAACTTATTCCTACTCGCGCATTATAATTCACGAGTATAAATCTAGTTGTGCATAATTACAAACTCACCACGTACACTTATCATTTAAATAATTATTAAATACTCGTCTCATTTACGGGGTATTCGTCAAGTTGTACCGTCAAACTTCAAACTTCTCTGAATCCCTGCTTTATTTCTACTTGCATGATATTCCTCCGTCATATGCAAACAAAGGTTAACCATGACTAGAAAATTGCAGCAAAGAGACAGCGAACTGCATTTGTGCGCACTCGGTTTAACGATATTTCACAAAAGAACTATTTACTTGGCATTGCCATCACACCTATTTCATATAGAGTTATTTCATGGTATTTATAAATGAAATATTATAATTTATAAGTAAAATATAAGTAAAAGTTCTATTTAACAAAAAGTAAGATATTGTTATTGTAACGGAAGTATAAAACGCTTGCGATACAAGGCATATTTAGGAAACAACCAAACACGTTTTACATGGGGTGATTTTTCAAAGGTTCTATTAAAAAAGTGTTAAGCAACCGTGAATAGTTTATAGTAATCTAAAAACAATAGACCATTGACAGTCAGCTGTGGTGTTCGATTTCGGGAAACAATGCTATTGTGTGGTGCCTTAAAAATAATAGGTTGAATAGCGGAATGGCGGGAACCGTACACAGTCAAGAAATTTGGGGAAAAATAACAAGCTGATGGACAGTTACAATACTTAGTATCTCAACTTAATCATTGTGAAAAAAATTGTGTAATTTTAAACTAAATGTATGTGGCAGTAGTGTCTCCACTGATGTCAGTGTAATGTTACACCTACATATGTCACTGTTTTTTCACTCTATGTTCAAGCAAATTTAGCCTACAAATTCGTAAAATATCATATACATTGTGCAACTAACTGTACTTAGAATGGTGTAAAATTACTACTATACAGCAGAAAATGAACTGCAATATTTGTATTTTATCTCTCCATGGCAAGTAAATTTACACAGACACCGCAATTGTAATTTTACCACTGTGTATACGTATTTGTTCACTTACAAGATACTAAAATAGCCGACTCACTGCTATTTTAATTACGCTATTTCTGTACATTTTTCACTGTTTTACTAAGCAATTTTTCCCTCGGCATATGTTCTTTTACAACTGCTTCATGTCAATTCACATACTGTGTAAGTGCATTTTTATAATGTTCATGTTAATTTACCCCGTTTTGTATTTTTAGTAGTCAAACGGAGATATGAAAAGTTATTTCAAAAAGGGTAACAATTGACTTCAATTTTTTTCTAACTACCCTATTACTAAGTGTTAAGTGTATGTCGAAGGTATTACGGGAGATAATTGCGTCTCAGGGCGAACCCCTTACGCCTACAAGGAAGGAAAATCATGCAAGGAGACATGCATCGCGGCAGAGAGGTATTGGGCAGCCATGGCAGCAACTGGGGTCTTGACTACCTCCCTAAGTGTACTTAAGCTAAACTATAACTAAGAAGAGACTAGGTAAAAACCGGCAAAGACACCCTAAAAACCCAGCCGACAGGAAATAATTCAAAATTATTGCGTGCATTAAATAGAAACGCTACGGGAGAAAGGAGGTTTGAAATCATTCGTCATTATTAGTAGAGATGAATAAACTATAGTAGAGAAATGTGCACTGGTGTTGTCTAGGAATGGCGCTGGCTTAACCAGAGTGATGCTTGCACATCACTCTGGTGAGGGAAGTGGTGCGATTAATGCCTCTTCCCTCCGATCTCCAGCAGACCTGAAACACTAAAGACAAGAGGGAGTGCGCTGCCCGTAAGTGTTAGCAGGGCCAGCACTTACTGGTTTTTAATAGATCAGAAGAAGATGGTTCGAACCTGTGGAGAGAATGGAGATAATTAACTTATTCTATATTACTAACCTAATATAAATGACTTAATATTAACATTTTTCCTCGGGGACATATGTGTCTAATTCTAATGCTGTGCTACCTCGCAGCAGCATGCCTCCATATCCATAGGCTGTAATGGAGTATATTTCCACTCTTAATGCTGCGAGAGCACGGAGCTTCGCTCGAGGAAAAAAAAAAGGGGGGGAGGGTAATTTTATAATGAGCGCAGGGAAGGTCTCTCGCCAACTGCTGCAGAGAGCCACACGACGCGGGAAACCCCTGCAGGAATGCAGCGGCGGCCTTGTAATCGGCTGCAGCGCAGGACTATACATATACAGACAGCTGGCTGGGATGAGAGGTTAGCCTAGCTTAACCAATATCATAGAAGTATCCTAAAAATAATATTAAATAAAATCAATTTAATTAGCAATTGATATGTCCCTTGTCAGAATTTCTGAGATGTGTCGACGGCAGTAGACTTAGGAGGCTGCGCAAGTGCTATAAGGAATTGCATGGAAGTGTGCTACACGCAGAGCTCCGCGGGCCTATGCGCTAGGGGCGACTTAGGTCGCTTATAGCGCCGTGTCTCGTCGATATCATAGTCCAGAAGGGTTGAGATAAGAGGATTTGTATGTTCCTTATTGGATTCATAAAAGACTTGAGCCTTTTTGCGAATGACGTCTTACAGCATTTTTTGTTTCAGTTCTGCATGCAATCATCTGATTGGGACATAACGTGGTACATGTGCTGCCAACGTAAGGCATTTATTTTGCACTATTTGCAATGTTTGTGTGCGCAGTACGCCCACGCTGGGGCTGCGTAATTGATGATTGGTCGAATCATGGACTGATATAAAGTGATTCCATTCTCCTGCGACAATCGAGAATCGCGGTTTAAAAGTGGATACAAAGCAGACATGCGGGCATAAGTGAGTTTTCACTTTGCCTCCACACGGCGCCGCCATGTCAGCTTTCCATCAATAATGAGGCCTAGTTATTATACCTCGTCTTCAAAGGGAATGTTCTCCCCAAAGAGAGTAAGTTGCTGGAGAGTAGGGGGAATGTTTTGGCGCGTGAAGATGAGAGCGTCTCGCATTCACCCACGTTTATTTTAATTCGCCACAGGCGAAAATAATTTTCTAACTTATTGAGTTATACCTGAACGCGCTGAATGGCAAGATCAGCTCTGCGAGACCGGGTGTAGATGATCGTGTCATCTGCATAAATACCAAAATTTATATGCCAATTAGGGTGGCGCGAAATATCGTGGTTGTAAATATTGTACAGGACTGACCCTAGAATGCTGCTCTGGGGGACTCCGGCTCTAATAAATTTATTTTCGGAAGCCGCTCCTTCAATGGGCACAGAGGAGCGTCTATTTAAATATGATGCCAGAATCTTAATGTAGCAGTCTGGAAAATTCGTTTGGTACAATTTGCAAAGTAGCCCTGCGTGAGACACCCTGACAAAGGCCTTTTCTACGTCCAAAAATACCGCGACAGTATAATGACGCCAATTAAATGTGTTTGTCTCATGTTCAGATAGTCGGAAAAGTTGGTATACAGTTGAATGAATTTTTCTAAAGCCAAATTGCTCATTAGGACATAGATTAGACGCACGAAAGTGACTGTATAAGCGGCGCGGTAAGATTAGTTCATGAACCTTAGAGAGCGAACATAGCAGACTGGTAGTTCTGTAATTGAGCCGGATCTTTGCCCGGTATGGGAAAAGCAATTACAGTGGCACATTTCCAGGGAGTGAGAAAACGAGCAAGATTAAAACTTGCATTTATGCACTCAGCTTTAGCCTCAAACATGCTGTCAGGCAGCTGTTTCAGAACTAGATCCTGGAGGGAGTCGAACCCGGGTGTTTTACGGGGCTTCATTCGTTTTATAATACGCTTGACCTCGTCGGCATGCAAGGGATCTGGCACAGCCACAGTGAGCTGTCGCAGACGCACTCGGAGGTCCCTATAAATACGAGCTACCGGTGTTTTTCCCGGGACAAACTTACTAATACCTGTCTGAATTAGATCTGTGACGTGCTCAACAGCGGAGTCTAATTATTGGGGAGAACTAATAAGAGCTGTTAGATTAATCTGTTCGTCCAGGTAGTCCATAAAGCAAGGCCAGTTCGCCTGCTTATATTGTTTAATTTTTCGAATTTGTGTATTGTCTGTCTCCAATTCGTGGAAAGACAAGCGGACATGATAGTGGCCCGAAGCCAATTCATGGAGCACTTGCACGATATCTAGTATATCGGACCTATAATTTGCTTGAGTTGGATTAAAAATGGGTTCGCTGGGTGCATTAATTACATAAATGTGTTTCTCCTGATATCTAAAAGAGTATTCCCATTGGATGTGCGCGCGAGGCAGCCCCAGGTGGGAAGTTTGGCATTTAAACGCAGACAGCGAGAAAAAAACAGGATAATAATTAATCAATTCATCCATATCTGAGCGCAGAAGCGTGCGGCCTGGCGGGCAATAAACTGAATAAATAGCAAAATGTTGATTGACGTATTTCATTGTAACACCGACAGCTTCAAGAGTTTGAAGTTGCAATATTTTCGCGGGATTATATATGATTGAATAGTGTATTAACAATATAGCACTATAGTTTAAGTTATCGCGATCTTTTCTGTAACATTTAAAACCTGGTATTGAAAATGTATGCTGTGGTCTCAAATGTGTTTCAATAATTGCAATTTTTGGGATCTAGTGGAGAGAAATAAAATCTCTCAGCTCTTGTTTCTTACGGCGAATGCCGTTAGCATTTCAGTAAGCTATATTACTGACTAAATTAAATATAGTAGAGGGCGGACTGCTGCCATGCACTCTAACAGCCATCGGCAGGCTTTGGGGCAGCTGAAATGGCAAAACCCATGAGTGCCTAGGCTTTATCGTCCTGGCTTCTCACTGGATCCGTCAAAATAACTAGCAGTTTGCATAGAGACTCCAGGATCTCTCTGAGCTGGGCTCTCCTGGGAGAGCGGGCTATTTTTTATCTCTACGAACAGCTGCACTGTATCTGTTGGGGAAACATCTACTGAATCTGTCTCAATAATAGTCAATGTGTTTGGCATTACAGCAGAACTGGCCAAAATTTGTCTTTCGGGCCTATTTTGTTGCTGCGGAGCTGTAGCCTGCTCACGTAATGGGCGTTGAGCTGAACCCTGATTGGCCGAGCAGGTCTGTGGGCCTGCTGTGGGCGGCTGAGAGGCGGGGGAGGGGGCATCGGGCGACTGTTGCCTAGTCTGAGATGTTTTCTGGCGAGAATTCTTATTATTCTTGCCTTTCTTACTAATTGGTAGAATATTTGATTGAAATCGCGGGCGAGGGGAGTTCGCTAGAAGCGTGAAATCCACCTGGGAGGGCTGGCTGTAGTGAACCAGAGCTCCATAGCCATTAGATACTGACATTGTTCTGCCTTAATCATGATAAGGCACAAATATCTGGGCTGGGGTGCATCTCTGCTTCCCCTGTACTTGTGTGCAGCCAACTGGAGTCTGAACAGGTTCTTGAGAAAAAAAGGGGGGGGGGGCAGGGTGGCCAGGGCGCCAAGGGCGCCACAGGAGCGATGTAATTTACTGGAGGCTGCGATTTTACTGCTGCATAGTATCTGCTCTGCTGCTGTCGTTTTCCCCGCTCCTCCGAATCCAGGAATCGCCACTTCTCGGATTTGTGAGCCTCGCAGGCCTTGCAATTAGCAGCGTGATTGTTACCCCAACACACGCACCTCCTAAGCGACTTATCGTCCTTGTTGGACAAATCGCAAGCCACAGTAGTATGGCCTTTGCCACATAGGCGATAGCGAGGAGGGGCGCGACAAACTCTGGCAGAGTGACCGAACCTCTGGCAGTTCGAGCACTGTGCAGGGCCCTCAGGGCGTTGAAACTGTTCTACATGGATTATGAGGCCACATAGTCCTCGCAGTTGGACAGTATATTGCGAACGCAGTGAGTGAAAGCTTGGGAACGATTGTGATTGGCTCGTAGCCGAAGCCAACCAGCTCTTCGCGTATCCAATCGGCAGTAAGTGACTTGTCCAGCCCCTTTAGAGCTACCTTAATGAGCCTTTCCCTTCGTGGAGTGAGAACTGAAAACCCGACTTTCAGGGATTCCAGTATTCAAATCGTGTTGCGATAATCTTCCATTGACTGGGGCAGGTATTGCACTCCTTGTGGTACAACACTATTTGTTGTCGGCTGGGCGAGGTTCTCCCTGAACAACTTGCACACAGTAGTGTATGCACACTCGGCTGTGTGGTAAACCGTCAAGGGTCGGAGATCTGGCTTTTTCTGGCGAGATGGCTGCGCCTGTTGCGCATTTTGTGACGCCTGATCTACTGCCGTGGCGCCTGCTGCGGGGGAGGAGGGAGCTATCAGCTCGTCGATCTTCATTTACTCTGCTTTTCTCTTCTTACTTCCGGCATATTCTTCCATCTTCCATGGCTGTTGATCAGACATCTCGGTGCGTGGTCGGGAACTCCCTGAAGGGCCTGACACACTCGTCTTTCTTCTCAAAAAGGTGGAAACTAAATAAACCTAATTAAATATACAGCCTTCACAAACTGCTTTGCCTAACTGCTTCCTTCTACCGGAAACATAGCTAGGGGAAAACTGCCGCTTTACAACGCTTAATTTAACCTGGCTAAGGGTTTTGCCTGTTATCTGTGCTCTATAAGAGAGCACAGACCTGGTGTTGCCGAACTCACATCTCCTCTTCTTAAAGAAAAATCACTTCTTTTTGCTGTATTCAATTCACAATTGGCGTGCCCAGGCAGTGCACCTGCACTGCGCAGTTAAACCACCCTTTCAAAATGAAACAGGACAGAGCGACTGCTAGGTACGTCCAACCTGTACCAAGCAGGGCTCCAGAATGAGTGATTGACTTCAAATATAGAATATGTAGTTATATACAAAAGTCAGCATATTCCATCAGCGAGTCAGATTTCCTTTTGAACACACAAAAGGAGTTCAAAGTAGTTCTATTCCCTACCGGTAGATCACATGTTTTAAAGAAATACTTGTAAGTATATTAGAATTCACAGGAAAGTTGGTGTAAAATTACAAATACTGTAATAGTTTAATCAAATTATACATACAAATGTAAAATTATCGCAAATTTGTATGTGTAAATATACGCTTACAGTCACTCCAGAATGTAATGCAAATTAACAATCACACACGGTCATTGTAGAATTGCACATTTGAAGATGTGCAACTATACTGATATTGGGTATTATACAAAAAATATGTAGCAGTAAAGATACATAACTTATGTTAATACAGTGAGTAGGTGTATTTTTACGCATACTTCAAAATGTGTAAATGAACACCAACATTGTGTTCATTTAACCATACATTCATACATTTTCACTAAATACATGTAGTACTCTCTGTATTATTAAGAAAATTTGTATAAAATTACACGTACTATAGTTGTTTTTACAAAATACACATACAAAATGTAAATATTACTAAAAAAACTTACACACATTTTTACAGCGTACGTTCGTCAAGTTATATGGTAATGTCTTCCAGATAAGTTGCAGGATTCGCAAAGAAGATGTCAGTGGTTGTTACTTGTAATTGGAGAGTGTTAGCGCATTAACAATCGGCATTATGACAACGGAATAGCTATCGATGTTGGAAACATTTAATATATACTTTTGTTAGCTGCGATTTAAAAACTAGTTTTTAAAATTAAATGTAAAAAAAATGGCTTAGTAATCATTACTGTGTGTAGCTCCATTTTGTGTGTATATGTGATTTGTTTTTTTTTGTGTGTGTATAAATGTGTTTGTAGGGCGTTTATTAAATAAAAGAACAAACTCCGCGTGTTCCTCCCGAAAACATATTTACGACTTACCGTCTAAAGTGCATCGAGGTACGCCCCTTTGAAGTAGGAGTAATAAGACCAGGTAATTGTACATTCTAAAAAGTGTGTGTACTCTCTAATCAAAAGACTCTAGAAAACAGTTAAATAGTATAGAAATTACTTTTTATTCTTAAAAAAGTGTTTCTTTCCCAAGAAAGGGGGAAATTAAACGAGGGGTTTAGAGTAACGAAATGTGTGGCCCATGTAATAATATATTCCACAACAAGCTAAAATTAATTCGTCACCGAGAAATAAATGTGAAACTGAAAGAAAAATAGCTAAAAAGAAAATGAACCTCCAAGCGTACGTTTTCCGCATGTAGCTAATATCTTTCTGCTATTCTTCATTCCATGCTTCGTCCAGTCAGCAAGGGGGTTAAAGGCGAAAATGAAATTAGTGTTTACATAAAAGTGCTTATTAAGGCATATACGTACCTTCCTAAAACCTAGGATTTAATCGCAAGCTTAAAAATAAAGGACGGTAGCACATAAAGTTAGTTTTTTTTTTTGTAACTGGAATACGTACCGCGCAATTTAGAGCAAAAAGAATCATTACAAAAAATAAAGTCTAAAAAAATTTCCCGCAAAAAATTTTATATTAATTAATTTTCAAGAACTGCCGTTTTGAAGCTATAGAAGTAAGCTATTTCGCAGTACTAATTCATATATTCACATAACACCGAAACTTAGATAACACTGTATGCCCTTATTTTAGTTAAAAGTATACCTATCACTTCATGTTGTTGAAGTAAGTTAATGACAAATGTTAAACTGTAATAAATGACGTTTACTGCATTAATTAAACAAAATCTTATAAAACTTGTTAGAAAACATATGACCAAACATAGTTTTCATACACTTTCAGATTTTTTGATATCACTGGGCACTTCAGTTCTGATTTTCAAAGTAAAATATCATTTTCAGTGCTACCCCTAAGGCATTTACATGGTCTATTGTGTAGTTCAATGGGCGCCGGTATTTTTGCTTCATGAATAGGAGATAGTCCAATTGAAATTCAGTCTGTTGAGGAAAATTCGTGTTTAACAGCAGCTTACAAGGAAGAAAAAATTATTACTGAAAATAATTTGCTCAGTAATTTTGCGAAGGAGTGATGTCCCAGCTCCGGAAAAATGTAATTCTAATTGCCACCGAAGCAGCATATTCAGAAACAAAGCAGCTTCTGGTGAGATTCCTGAGGCCGGAAGAAAATTTGTACTTCAGCTCTATGCTAGTAGTGAAAATGAATTTACCCCATGGGCAAAGTATCACGCTTCTGTAAAACCACACATCGGAACTAATTTTTAATATCACTTCCTTACCTCGACCGTAACTTCCTTATCAATATCACTGTTTTCGAGCATATAACCGAGATCAGAAATTGATGTACACGAATCGTCGGCGGATATTCGACCTGGAAATATCATTCCGAATGGGCGAGCTCCCAATTAGCTCACATAAAACACCCGCTCCCTTAGAACATCACATGTCGTGAAAATACCTTAAAGGTTACAGCAAGATAATTTTTTTTTGTAGAAAATCTACAATAAAATGTTTAATTATCTGCAAAAAAAGGTAAAATATTGTTTTATTTTGATTATAAAAAGGATCTAGAGAGAGTGGGGTATGATAAATCTGTTGATATGGAGTTATAAGACTTTGCTCTTTCCGTCCGTAACCATTCACACCCCCTCAAAAAAGAATGAGTCTTAAAACAGTATATCGTCATCCGTTTGTCTAAGAATTGTCAAAAGCTTATCGATAATTAATACGCTAGTTGCAGTTCCTGATAATTTATCTCTTGTTCTTTCATTCTTTCAATCTCCTTGTTGCCAGCAAAAAAAAAAAAAACACTTTTTGAAAATAGCTTTCAACCCCCGTCTCCTTTAAAATTACTATTTCAGTACGTGATTTCCGTTATGGACCCCCTTCTCCGATTTTTATTTGTGGACTCCACTGGTAAGCGATGTATAACTTCCCGCTTTCTGCCGGAATGCTAATTGTAGGACGGCTCTGATACAATTATCGTGTAAACTCAGAATACACGAAGACGTCAGTATACTGTGCTTGCCTGGAAGTCAAACCAGTAACCAAGGACGTCGAGTTAGATGGTGAGTTGGGGGGGGGGGGCGCATTTCCCCCCTCCCCCTTATAATTTGTCTTTCTTCGCCTTGGCTTGTACGGAATGCCAAGTTTTATATGCTAGTAGGCAAACATATCATATAAAATGCATATTTAATTTTTAAACATTATGTGCGGAATTACAGCTTGGACTCGGTTGATATTTTTTAAGTTTCTGCAACTTTTGTCTCCAAGCCTAAATTAAGAAAATTGGCTTTTGGAACATGTTACCCCTTAGTCAATTTTTATTGTGTTTTTAAATTTAAATTGCTTAAAAATAGGATATTTCAGGTAATATCGCCCACTTTACACAGCAATTCATAAAACATTATTTTATTTACACGAAATACCTTAATCAAATTGAGAGGTTTTTTAACAGTGTGTAGGGCTAGAATTTCTTTTTCAATGAGGATGTTTTATGTCCCTCCTAAAAAACCCAACAGCTGACGACGCCCACCTCATACTACGCAGAAGCTTGTGTAACCCAGGTCAAGGTCGTCACCATGACGGATTCAAATGCGGATCGTTTGTAACTAGCCAATGCCAGAGATATCCGAGAGTCCAATGGTCTTCTGGATAACTTGCTGTCTTCAAATCCCGGTTATTTACTCGTTACGCTGCTGTGGTTCTTTGTTCAAGCACAGCTGTGTTTGCGAGACAACATTTTAAATCTCGACTCAGTTTCATGTGATGCGGTCTCTTTGTTGTTGTCGCGGGTTTAAAGTGCTCCGGGCCATGTCAACATTTGACCTGAATGCGGAGAAACACAAACACCTAATCGGATCCCCGTTAATTAAACCTTTGGAAAGTAAACCTCGCATGTAAATGCTGTTCACGGTAAAATGAGCACTTTTCGAGGCCCTAGTTACTTTTCCCTTTCAGCCATTTATATATCTTTTAACCACATTTCCCCATGTAAGTAATAAACACAGCGTGTATATTCCACCGCACCCGGAAGTTAACATCTAGTACTAAAATAAATTATATTTATTAACTATTATTCCAAGTGTGAGGGCTTTCAAAAGTGTTCCCTTTACCGTGCATAGCTTAGAACTGTGTGTATTTCAAAGTAAATATACTAGCATATCTACAGCAATGTTGGTAGCCAACTATAAAACATTGTTTCATGTCTCAACGTTTTATAAACAGCGTACATTTGAAAACGGGCGACTGCTGAAACAGATTCCGATTTAATAAAATCCCATGAGAGTAAAATTATATATATGTTTATATATATATAAATAATACGTCTTACGCGCCTATTGTATGGTTAAATTATAGCAGAGGCGGAAATTATATAAATTTTACAGACATCAACTTAGCAAGGTTTTCAGACTTCCAAATTATTTTGCGAACGCTCCTGACGCTTGGGGCATCCTGAAGGAAGCTAAATCTAGAAGATTTTCAAATTTAGTAGCAGTAAAATGGTAAAGAAAACATGAGACGTAATGAGGGGGTGGGGGGAGGGCTTGCAGATGAAAGAGAGATAGATACACATTACATCACGGTGGTGGCCAGGTGATGGCCACACAATATCCACAACGAGCCTCTACACGGGAAGTATTGCTAGTGCTAGACTAAGCCCCATAAGCTCAACGGTGAAATGCCAGCGGTTGCAGCCAGGAAAAAACATAAAACACGAAAAGTGGTCTTGTCTTTACTGGGACCGCGGTGGTGAAGTGGATTAAGTGGTTAAACTACCCACCTCCCACCTAGACGACCCTGGTTCGAGTACCGACGGGGTCATTTTCGCATCCGGGAATCGTATCGGACGATGCCGCTGGTCTGTGGGTTTTTTCTCGGGGTTCTCCCGTTTCCCCCTCCCTTGCATTCCAGCGCTGCTCCATATTGACCTATCTTCACCCTCATTGGTTATTAATTATTTTTAGAGCCGCGCAAATATCTTTACTCTCTTTCCCTAATCATCAATGTGACAATCACAATCTCTTACAACAATAATTTACAGTAAAATACAGAATAATATTTTCCACATCTGAAGCAGGATGATGGAGACACCAAACTTCTGAAAGAAACAGACAGTGAGAGCTGAGGGATGCTGGGTCAATCGCCGAGAGAGATGAATCATGACGTTTGCTCAAAACACGTGCTCCAGAATCCCCCTGGAAGGCAAGTCGCGGTCATTAATCCTCCGCGCCTGTCTTCCCTCTTGCACTCCCACTCTAACAAACCCCTCCCCACCCCTTCACCCAGCCTCCAGGCCTGCAGATTACAGCCTCGTGTATCATTAGTTATTAGCCGGCATTGAAGCCGTGAAATGACATCGTTAGCTCCCCCGCTTGTCACGTGACACTCGACACGCTACGCCTCCGCGGGTTCGGGTGCGGTCGGTAATGATCGTGTAATGGGACACCCCTCCCCCTTCCCTAAAACCCCTAGACATTATAGGGCGAGCTCAATGCGATGAAGACACTAACACTGTTTCCTGTTGCCTTCCAATCAAGTATGTTTCTTCCGTTGTGTCTCAATGTAAAGTTGCTCGGTAGCTTGAAGGTCACGATCATAAACACACACATTTTATTTCATGGACACGTTGTATTTCCATGATCTTAAAAAGATGGTTGGCAGTAATCGTGTATTTAATATTATTTATAAGGTTGTGAGATATCAGAATAACGTAATGAGTAGCGAAACAATTCCATAAATTGTATTAAAACGACTCATATTAAAGTTACTAGAAAAGTTTCAGGTTTACATATTTTTAATCGCCATTTCCATTTTATGCAGTAGCTTTCGTTTCCGTAGTGATTGCATTACGAAAATTAAAAAAAAAAAAACACGAATTTATTACGGCCAAAGATAACTACTTAAAACCTATTTGTGTAAATCTATAATTTTCTCCTTATGAGGAACTAAGGTTAAACTTTTAAGTGTGTTATGGTGTTCAATAAATTAAAAATAACAATTTAGATGAAAACTACGCAGCGCTTTTAATGGCGGACTTACGTTTGCTCAACGATGAGTCAGCAACCTTTCACGTTTGATTTCATTGGTTGAATTCTAGGTCTCGTGGAGTCATGAACTTTTTACTGGCAGTGTGGCCGAATATTTCGTGTTGTAGGGAGTTTCATCGGAGTATTCTTGTTTCACATATTTTTATTAGGCCCGTATCTCTGCTATTATCAATTACAGCGCTGATATGACAAACTGTGCTATCCTTGGTATCATACCCGCAGAACCTGCAACAGGCCGTTATGCTTTCACGTGCTACTTAAAAACCAAAATACGTTTGTTTGCTAATGTATTTGATGACTGTATTTTTTTTTTATGTTAACAGCACCCAGACGAACACTGTTACTGGCGACCTTATCTGAAGTTACAAGGTGAGTCAGGGAAACAAGTTCGAGTCCTGGTTAAGTAATGGTGGTATCTCTTGCAATAAACTTTTATTGATGTAATTTTAGCATTCGCCAGGTTATGCTTTCAGCATAAAACGGGGAACGCTTGTGAACATTGTTAGTAAAAAAATCACGTATATGCTCTAAACATGTATCAGCAATGTGGAATGAAAGAAACGCCACACGCTAAAAATGCTGTTATGAATGAATGATGTATAGTCTAATGTTCTGTACAACAAGAGCCTGGGTCAACATTTCACTGTAAGTTCAGTCGCTGAGATGAACGGTGCTCGTGTTTGGTGACCTGGGAAGATTGCAGGCGGGTAGGGAAGTTAAACATCTCGTCGACACGACGCCATTAGGGTCGAAGAAAGTCGCTGAGAGAAGCCCGAAATGGGAAGGTATCGTCCGTGGCCTGTAGATAGGAACCTCCTCAGCGTTCACGATTTCGGGAAACTATGAGAAACCGACATCAGGATGGCCGGACAGGGAATTGAACCTAGGTCCTTCAAAAGCGAGTACCAAGCGAGTACCAAGCGAGTGCCACTAGGTTCTGTACCTGGGAAAGGGGCGAGAAAGAAATGGCAAGATTCTCTGGTGAACAAAAAATACTTTATTCAAGCTAGGAATTAAATTAATTTAGAAACTATTATATAAATGAAAGACTGCAAAGTCTATCCATAAATTTATTTTATATAAATGTGATTAAAAATTGATATATGAGAAACGGACATTTCAATGTTTCTTTTTTTGCGGTGTGTTTTCGAGAACTTCCATATTCCCTCCGGTGTAGACCCGAGCGACTGAAATATTAAGCAGGATTTGGGTGAGTCGAAGTGAGAAGTTCCCACTGTCGGGAATGTAAATTGCAAGGACAATTCCGTTCTCAGCGCTGAGAGGGGCTCATGTTTCCCCAATCCGCCCTCTTGTGCTGTGAAGAAGAGGGCGCTAAACCATTCCGAACTGCAGCATGGTTCGTTACTTACCGCCAGCTACGGGCACGACGATCCTCACGCGGATTAGCCCCGCCGATTATACGAGACCCACATCTTTCCCGGGCGTGATTTTCCTTCCCCTCTTTCTTTCTCTCGAGCCGCCTTCCGCGGATTCTTCTGCGTCACGCCCGTGATTTCCCAGCGCGGTGGAGGGAAACAAAATCTCTGTTTCTTGCGGCTCCAGCCGTAAGATCTGCTTGGAAAGCCGTCTGTCCCAGCGGTATTATGCTGGCACAGCCATCAGCAAAGGGTAGCAGGCTGCGGGAACCTCATCTCGGCAGCTGGGGAAATGTTTGACTTTCAAAAACAGGTCACGGGAATGAGCACGCCAGCCCAGTATTCTAAAATATGAACGCGCAAGATGAGCAGTGTAGTTCATATGCCAGAGTTAATATTAGACTGTTAAAAACGAACGCAGATTTTCCAGCTGACTAAAAGTATGTGCCACATTTTATTTGCCTCCGAACGTCTCAATTATTTTGATGTGAATTATAACACAGCACATTTTAATCTTGATAGTAAAATAACTGGAATACCTTCTTCGTGTAACCATACTTCCAATATGAATGCTTTTTTTAATATCAACTGCGATTCGGGCCTCACGCCAACAAAACAAGACACAAATATAATTTTGTATATTGCAACTCAAAATCTCTAGATACGTTCCAATTACTCAGTACTGAATAATCACACATTGTTTCTGCCTAAAGGCAATTCGTGGATGTCACATGAGAGTGGGCTGACAGGCAAGGCAGGCCACTGTTCCACCTGTTGACTTAAATTTATGTGGAACGATCTTCATGTTCTGTGAATGTCTCTAATTTTCATTTGATAACTGCCATAACAGGTTTTAAATTTACGTGATTTAACAATGGTGTAACTTTTTTTTAACCTTACACCCAAGTCGCCACTGGGGAAAAAAAATTAGCTTTCATTCGTACACAATGTACATTATGGTTAACCCGGAAGGACCATACCAGACGAAATGAGAAAAAAAAAAAAACTTGTGACCGACTCGCTAGCTGCTAACTTATCATCGTTGCCCTGACATTGAATACATTTTTTAAATGTGAGAATATATTTTGTCCTCGTGTTACTTTACATAGAGGATTATTTATTTTACGTTAAAATGTAGCAGGCGGGATTTTCGTACCAGGAGATGTTTAAGTTGCTACCGGAACACGAATCAAAGAGGAAAACCTTTGACCAATGGGACTAAAATTATTTTCTGAAATAATTACGTCTAAAAGGATTGTGATATTTCGGAAGTCGTCCAATGAGTATGGGCCCCTACACTTCTGTAAGATATGTTCCTCTGCTTGTTTTATATCATAAATTGGATGAGCAGGGACATTCAGTGGGGGTTGGTATGTCGATTGGTATGTGGGGTGGTGCATGGGGTGAGTGTGGTGATATTTGTAGTGCTAATTGTGGTGCTGATTGTAGTGTGTGTGTTTGACGTATGAGCAAGTGGAGAATGATATTTTTCCCTCCCCTCCCCTCCCTTATTTATTAATTTCACAGCATCACGACCTATTATTGGTTTCACTGGAATTAAAACAAAATTTCACATTAAATTTTTATACGAAAAAAGAAAACAAAGGAGGGGTTCGTGCCTGCATTTATATAAAAAAATATATAGAACACAGAATGTATTTTATAGCTTTCGAAAGGGGTTATCATAACTCTAAAATCTCATGGCCTCCGTAATACACTGGCTACAATAGGCGCGATATTTTTCGCACTCATAAAGTCTTTCCTATACATCTCGACGAGGTTGGACGGCGGAGAATGACTGGTAATGCCGACTCGTTTGGTAACTGAAGTCAAAAGGCAAATCGCACTGATTTCGGGCGTCGACAATTTCCGTCCTGCTCATACTGTACAAAATTGACTTCCAAGCAGTTACACACGGTAATAGGGAATTATGAGAAAGTTCACAATGGATGGGATTTCCACGTACGAAATATGCCCTGCATCCCTCCTCAGTCCATGCGTCTGGTACGATTACTGACGGTATGCATGCATAGTGGTGCGGTCGAGGTGCTTCCATGGACATGAAGGTAAAAAAAATTGGAAACTCGTCATCGCCGCTGTACGAGAGTGAAATCTTCTTAATGGTGGAATAGTTTTGGAAACTAAATGCCTGAAGTAGTATAAAGAGGAGGATTCTGGGACACCTGGATTCTGGTTCGGGATACAGATACACAAAAATGTAAGTTAAGATCTCATCACAAACGGCGGCCATTTTTCCAGCTAGTACCGATGGAGGCCATCTTGGATTTCCCTTTTTCCCGTTTTTCCACCCAAAATGGCCGATTTGTGGTAAAAAATAGTTTTTGCCCCTTTTCTGCAAAAATTGCTGAATTTCCTTCCCGCCGATGGCGGCCATCTTGGGAGCCAGTGCCAGAAGTGTCTTTGCACAATCCGGCGGGCAGATTGACCTATACAGATGAGTTTTGCTCAATGCGGATGAATCGTGCAGAAATTTTGCAATCCATCACAATTCTGCAATCATTGCACGGCTAGTTTGGTATCGAGTACCTATGTCTACTCAGGACAATTGCCAGCCAGCTGAGGTCGTCGACCATTTTAGTGGCCAGCAGCTGTGGGGCATCAAGTCGTTATGAACGTTCATTTTCGGATCTCATATAACACTGCCCCCTCCCCTAAAGACAGTGTGTGTGCATAACACTTGCAAGAATAGTTGGCTGTAATTCCTTAACCATTTAAGTTATAGTTGCCAAATTCATAACAGAGACATCAACCACGACAAAGAGAAGGAATGTGGAGTCAAGTATGCCCCAAGTAAACTTATAAGCATAGTTGGCCATAATGTTCTAACTGTTTGAGATATAGTTGCCAAATTCATAACATAGGCATCAATCTTGACTATGAGAAGGGGGTCGTAGAAGGTAGCCATTTTAGCCACAAATGGTTCTTTTTGAACTCCATCAAAGTCGATTACTACTATGGTTAGCACATACCACCACAGTATCCATGTCGGCAACCGCCATTTTGTCAGCCAGTGACATATTTGTTAGTAGTAATGTCTGCCATTTTGATAGCCAGTAAAACCATTATTTATTCACTTTGCAATAGGCATCGAATGTGTCAGCCAGAAACATTTAGAACGATCGTGCATGCATGTATATTCCCTACTCCAGCACTTTGACAGTCGGATTTTTTTGTGGTGACACCACAACTTACATAGTTGTGTCCATATATCCTGGGCCAGGAGCTATGTGAGCCAGAACTCTTATATACTATTACACTGCCCCTCTCCAGCAGTCTGTATGTGTGTGTAACACTTGTAAGTATACTTGGCTGTAATTTCCGAACCATTTAATTTATAGTTGCCAAATTCATTACATAGACATCAACCACGACTAGGAAAAGAGTCGCTGTGTCAAATATGCCCTATGTCAACGTATAAGCATAGTTTGTTGTAATGTCCGAACTGTTGAGTTATAGTTGTCAAATTCTTAACATGGACACGGCTCCTGACAAGGAAAATGCTCGAATGTCAAAAGTGACCTAAGAATGCTTATAATCATAGTTGGCTGAAATTTCCCAACTATTAAAGTTATAGTTGCCAAATTCATAACACAGACATCAATCATGACTATGAGAAGGGTCGCTGGGTCAAGTATGCCGTCTGTCAACATATAAGCATAGGTAGCTATAATTTCCGAACATTTTAAGTTATACTTGTCAAACACATAACATAGGCATCAACACCACCGACTATGAGAAGGGTGTTGTGGTCAAGTATGGCATATGGCAACCTATAAACATAATTGGCCGTAATTTCCGAACTGTTTAACTTAAAGTTGTCAAATTAAGTATATAGGTATCAAATGTAGGTGTGGTGTCACCCTAATAGCACTTCCTACTCTATCATTCTGGTCGGTGGTCTCTCGGTGCTCCCAACAGATATTAGTATTATAGTTTTTTTTGTGTTCGCCTTCTTTCTTACTGAAAGTGTGCATGTCTGGCTTACACATTCAGTGTGGCGGGGGAGACCCCATTCTTAGACACCTGGCTAGCCTCAGGTCCAGTACGACCTATGTTTACATATATGCATAGATGGCTGTCATTTCCGAAGCATTAGTGGTCGCCATGTTGCCAGCAAGCAGCAAAAATGTTCTTATTTTATATCGACATAGAATTGGGTGTCCAGAACATCTCGAACGATCGCATGCACCTACACTGCCTCTCCCAGTGATCTGTCAGTCTGAATTTTTTTTGTGATGAGACCTTAATTTACATTTTATGTGTCCTTGTGTCCCTAGCTAGGAGCCAGGCTGCCAGAATTGTAACGAACGTCCTGGAAATTCCCACGAGGAAAAAAAGTGGAATTCTTTGTGATGATACTGTAATTTACATTTCTACGTCCGTCTGTCCCGAGCATGATGCCAGGTTGGCCAGAACCAACTATAATAATGTTCACACACACACATGCCGCTGGTGGCCATGTTGTGACTGACCTCCAACCCACTTACCAATGACTTCGGCATACGACCACGGCGAACCCCCTGCCAGGACTGTCCCTCCTCCTCCTTAAAATGATAAGCCTCGTATTCTCGTTATTATTATTGCAAAAACCAATTTCCCCCTTCCTTAACTGCGAGCACATCACGACATGACTTCGCTGTAAGTGGAGACCACAATGATTGGTCCCACCTTTCTGTAGACGGTAGATAATGACCAAAAACTGCATACCCACCACCACCTCCCCCTTGTCAACGTTCTTACAAGTATTGAAAAAAAAAAAAAAACAATTTATGTAATCTGAACCAACCCCGGGATATTGTATTGTCAAATAATTCGTGGTTGACTTTTAAATTATAGACACACCTCTAAGGGAAAATAGTATCCGCGGTTTCGGTAACATCAACTGCCATTGGGAGTGAATATCATGACCTCCATAAGGGGTATTGAAAACACCACTAATTTCTTGGAATTCTGCAAACAAGTATGGATCTCATGTGTGATTGGTGATGCTAAGGGATGGATCTGTGTATAAATTGCCTGCACTTGCTTCGTTCAGTGTCAGCTACCTCGATGGGGAAGATACTTCTGCCAGATAAGTAGCATTCTTGATTTAGAACACATGTAGACTCATCAAATGATTAGGACCTTTGCATCATTCAGATGTTAGGCGAGAGCCATGGTGGCTGGAAATTTGAAATCCTTTTAAACCTTGCGAAATGTTGGCCTCTTATCCAAAATGGGATAATGGTAATTTTTTGAAAGTGATTTTGTAAACCCATAAAAGTACGCAACCAATTATTAACGAGAATTTTTAGTGGTTCTAACCACTGTTAACCAAAATTATAATTATGGTCTTCGCATTTGGAAACCAAGTCTAAGCAATGGTAGGCGATACTTGGGTTTCAGTTATGTTTATTTTTAGTAAACAAATTTAAAAACTTTACACAATTTAGAGCACTTTGAATAGTATATTTGCGATCTCGGAAGTTAAGTCTGGCATTGCTAAACAGTTGTTTCTATCCTCCTGGGATCGCGAGCAGATGAAGGATAAAGTATTGCACAGACATTGAGTTTACACTGTAGTAAGAGTTGTCATATTGATTTTTTCCTGTATAGGACTTAACTTAATTTTCTAAAGTCCAGAAAACATGTTGGCACAACAGACTTTGATCCGCTATCTTCAACGAAGTGTGTTTACAGCGACTTGCCCAGTATGTAATGTGATAGCCCCTGTATTTGCTATATGGTCAAGGATTTTTTTGTATAAATACTACCTGCATTTTAGTGAAAAATCCAAGTATTTGCTGGGTGTCAGCATTAATTATGAACCTGCCATTTAATCACATTTTACTCAGTTTTTATGGTAACTTGATTTTATATACATGTTAATTCAATTGAAAATAAGGGAGATGAAGATTTTAGATTTTCCACATGTAAGATTGATAACCAAGCAAATATTTTCCACATGCAAGATTGATAACTGTCTAAAAGAATGAATATAAACATTATCAAAGAAAATTATCACATTTTCGTTTATAAGTTATTTTCTGTCAATGCTTAATTCACCCTTACATTGCACAAATAACTTTTTTTGCATGGCTTTTTGCCATTTTTGGTGTTCTGTTGGTTTTGCTTGTCTGTATGCAAATCGTGCCTTAGCACGCCCTTGGCTTAGGATGTAGCACGGTCACAATGCAACATTGTAATTATCATAGGGGAATGTCTGAACATGTAGTGGTGGATGGACACATTCTAAGTGCAGGTAAGGTTATCAGAGCATGACTGTCTGTAATTGCAATGGATCGGTACATGAGTGCAGGTCGGGGACAGGGTATGAATATCATGACTGCTACATGCTCGTCGTCATGGGTAGTGGGACCGACGATGAATAATTGTTTGCAGATGTGTCAGCATTCACTCTCAATGGGAATAAAACCTTTGATAACTTATTTTTTCACAGATCACTATCGTCGTCAGCCAACATGCAATAGTTACTGTCAACTACTTTTTTTGACACATAGTGATTGTGATGTACTTCTTGGTCGGTAATGTATACCATACACAGAAAGACAGAGCAATCATTGTGCTCTGAGCTTCCAGTGAGTTCTAGTCGCGATCTGTAGGCCTTATGCTCTACAGAGTATGTATGTAGTTGAAATGTGTGTTTCTGTGGGAGTGTGATATCTCCTTATGCACCATGTCTAATTCGATTGTACTTAGTTGTCTAGAATCCTCGATGGTTGTGTATGTGATGTACATTGAAGTCTACCTACACAACAAGGGCAGGTTGGCCATTAGTTGTTGGGGGGGGAGGGGGTACAGACTAGCTGTGATCATTGAAGGTTCGGTATGCGAGATCGAGTTGAAGTAAGACTATTGTACATTGAAGGTTCGATACGGAGTATGACTGACTGTAATTACACGTGTATGTAGGTCGTGGTCTGGTCGTTAGTGATAGTTTCGTTTCAATTGGTTCATAAAAGGGGGAGGGGGGTTGTTTCACCAGTGCAATTTAGCATCATTTACATTGTATGTGTGTGTCTGGCTCATATTACAGAGCAGGGTGACCCCTCCCTGACCCCCTCCCTGACCCCACCCTGTAATTATTACCTGCTTCAGTACAGGTTTACAGAATGGAGGTGCTGTTGAGTGTGTAGGCTAATGTTATGAATTTTTTTGGTAGTTTCATATCAAACGGTTCGGAAATTACAGCCAACTATGTTGTATATCAATGTCTGAAACTACAAAAAGGGTCGTTACATGAGTAGAGGTCGGCGACAGAGTATGACACTCTGTGATTGCAAAAGGGTCGGTACATGAGTGCAGGTCGGAGACAGTATGAGTGTAATGCTAGTCTCTTCGTGGGCAGAGACTGACGAATGACTGCAGGCATGTCAGCATGCACTCTCAATGGGAATCAAAACTACGATACCTTATTTATTCGAGTAGGGTAGAGAAAACAAAATGTGTCTGGTGGAGGGATTCGAACCCATGTTCCCTTTTACAGGAACCAGATCTTATATTAGGTGCCTTAGGACGAATGGCATACGATGTATGGTCTCATCTAGTCGTTGCTTGTGCAATACCCACTTTTGGGTTGGTAGGTATTTTTTCCTTTTTGTGCACTCTAGCGCACGATGTGAGAAGCACACAGAGAATGCATATGACTATCTCTAATTTGTGTATGTGTGTAAGTGTTATGTGCTTGGTACGTGGGTGCAAGTCGGGGTCTGACTGTCTGTAAATAATAACGCTGTTGTAGAAATAATGACAGCTTTCATGTCAAATTTTATTATTATTATTACTCTCTATGAGAATCGAACCTGCGATACCTCGAGGTTGGTTCAGATTGCATGCATTGTTTCCTTTCAATAGTGGTAAGCATGTTGAAAAGGGGGAGATGGTGGTGGGTATGCAGTACTTGGTCGGTATCTACTGTGCACAGAAAGGTGGGACCATGCACAGATAGGTGGCACCGGTCATTGTGGTCTCTGCTTACAGTGAGGTCGCGTCGTGATGTGCTCGTGGTTAAGATAGGGGGATAATTCGTTTCGTAATAATAATAATACAAAGATTATCATTCTAGGAGGAGGAGGGTCAGTGCTGGCAGGGACTTCGTTGTGGTCGGACGCCGAGGATATCGGTTAGTAGGTTGGTGGCTAGTCACAACATCGCCACCAGTGACGTGTGTGTGTGAGAGTAGCATTATAGTTGGTTCTGGCCCACCTGGCCTCATGTTCGGGACACAGGGACATGGAAATGTACATTAAGGTGTCGTTACAAAGAATTCTGCTTTTTTTTTTCCTGGTGAAAATTTCAAGGATGTTTGTTACGATTCTGGCAGCCTGGCTCCTGGCTCGGGACACAAGGAGACAAAAATGTAAGTTACCCAGCAAACACAACCTGTCGGATATCACCGAAAATATGTGGCTGTGATATCGCAGAGCAAACGTGTTGCAAGAATCTTCAAAATGATTCTGGGCCGATTACCAATGAGCATCTTTGTATTTTCAGGAATCTGGCCATTATCTTATATACTCTGGCCAGGTAACGTTTACAAGACAAAGCTCTTTATCACTATAAATGTATAAATATGATGTCTTTTTGCCGACAAAATTTCGGAAAGTGTTTTGAATAGGCAAGATGTTAGATAGCTGTTAATTGCATGATGTATTTTTTGAGACAGAATGTTTGACGTTATAAAATAGGCAATGGCATGCTGTATTTTTTTAGGATAACAGATTGATATTACCGAAAATATGTCGGCATAATGTCACAGAGCAAACATGTTGCAAGCATTTTAAATTTTTTCTGGGCTGATTCCCATACATAATCTTTGTATTTTCGGCAAGCTCGCCATTATCACATTTATTCCAGCTTTCTAACATTTTCGAGATAAGGTCCTTTATCAAAATAACGATATAAATGTCTTTTTGCCTACAAACTTTCGGAAAGTGTTTTGAATAGGCAAGATATTAGCTTGCTCTTAATGGCATGTCTTTTTTTAAACCATGTGTTAACGATAACATGTTTTTTTTCGTGATTATATGTGGGGCATGTGATAGCCCATGGAATTTGTTTACTTTGAAATGTTTTCCATTTGTTCAAACATCCGACAAATATATAAAAAACTAACCAAAAATACATTGTTTGTAAGCCTATGAAGAAATAGTTTTTTAAATAATCTGTGTTTTAAAATAAGTTGTTATATTGTCATGAAATTTATACATTCCTTTATAATAATTTGTCACGATATATTTTTAATTACTGGGGATGATCAGCATCTTACCCCATGGTGTATACATTAGCATGCTTGACTGTCAACTTAAGGGTCTAACGTTAGAATCCCGCACTCGGCAAGTAAAATATTTTCGTACCAAACAACGTTTTGAGAAGTAAATGAAATGGATGTATGTAAGGAATTAATTAAAATTACTAAAATTTTTAATTGAAAAGTTAAGGCTTTTTTTCATAGTATACTACTTATTTCTGGACATCATGCCACTGCATGCCTGGCATTGTAATGACATCCAGCTGTCGCAGATCCGGAATTGTAACGACATCCAGCTGTCGCAAGCCCGGTATCGTAACGACATCCAGCCATCGCAGGCGCGGGATCGTTGCAACATCCAGCCGTTGCAGGCCCGGCATAATAACGACATCCAGCCATCGCAGGCCCGACACTGTCGGCCAACATTTAGCCACCAGCCCATATTTCCATCGGGCTGATTATGGCATAACACAGCGGAACAAGTATCGGCTGGCCGGAGTTTGTCGGCTAGCTTTTACCGGCCCGATTCAGGCCTGCATTTTCCATGTTTGTTGGGTAAGGTCCCATCACAAACAAAATTCAGACTGATAGACCACTGGGAGAGGAAGTGTACGTGTGTGTGATAGTTCGATATGATTCTGGCCACCCCATTCGATATCAATCGAAAATAAAAAACTTGTGGCTGCTTACTGGCAACATGGTGGCCACAAATGCTTCAGAAATTACAGCCATCTATGCATATACGTAAGCATAGGTCGTATTGGACATGAGACTACCTGGGTGTCTAGGAATGGGGTCTCCCTCTCCACACTGAATATATGAGGCGGACTTACCACTTTTGGTAGGAAAGAAGGAAAACACGAAAACTATACTACTAATATCTATTGGGAGCACCCAGAGACTACCGACCAGAATTATAGAGTAGGAAGTGCTATCAGGATGACCTCACACCTACAATTGATGCCTATGTAATGAATTTGACACCTATAAGTTAAACCGTTTGGAAATTACAGCCAACTATGCTTACAAGTGGTTTGCACACAAACACACAGACTTTAGGAGGGGGCAGTGTTATACAAGGTCCGAAAATGAATGTTCGTGATGACTTGATGCCCTGTAGCAACTGGTCACCAAAATGGTCGACATCCTCTGCTGGCTGCCAATTGTAGTGAGTAGATGTAGGTCATCGATACCAAGATAGCTGCAGGGAGTGGTTGTGCAATGATTATGGAATTTTGGACGTATTGCGGCATTTCTGCACGATTAATCTGCATTGGGTAAAACTCATCCGCATAAAGGAAACTGCCAGCCAGATTGTGCAAATTCACTTTCTTTCACTGGCTGCCAAGATGGCCACCGTCGGCGGGAGGAACATTCGGGAATTTTTGCGGGAAAGTGGTTTTAACCCCAAATCGGCCATTTTGGACGGGGAAAAGGAAAAAGGGAAATACATGATGGCCGCTGTTGTGATGAGACCTTAATTTACATTTTTGTGTCCCTGTGTCCCGAGCCAGAAGCCAGATGTCCCAGAACCACCCATATTATAGTACTACTTGAATCTTGCAATACATTCCATATTATATTTTGTTATAATAATTAAGTTCACATGTACAGGAAGAATAATTAGTTAAAAAATTTTTTTTGACAAATTTATCCAAAATTTCATCGAAGCCCATACAAAGGGTTGGCTTCCTCGTCGCAGGGTCGTGCTTGTGAGTAAATGTCTTCGACTCGGGCTGTTTCCGTTGGGTTTGGCGGACTGGTCTGTTTGTGTGGTTCGTATGTATAATAATAAGTGCCTAAAGCCTGCCTACCTGCCCGCACGTGATATCTAAGCGATTGGGAAAGGGGGGGGGGGGTGTCAGGTGTGAGGCTTAGTTTGAAAATGGCAAAACGTGAAAGGTAGATCGTCTCTGTTAGCTTTTACGCTAGGTAATCCATGGCCAGTTACGTTAAAGTGGAGTGGATATTGCCTGCCAATGGTTTCTCGCCATCGATATCTTCTTAGAGTGAGATGTCTCCTATTCTATCAGCGCCATCGACTTATTCAGCTGTGACACCTACATCAGTACCAGCATCTGCTGCCACCAGTGCAGCCGATGATCTAAAGATGGTACAGTACCATCGTCTTCTTCAGCTGTGACGCCTATGAAATCGCCAATGGTGCCATCGAACTTCTCGGCTGAGGTACCTAGAACACCATTGCCGACGTTTCCTGCTTCTTTAGCTCCAACACCTACATCTCCAACAGGTCCACCTGAGTCATTACCTGAACTACTACGTCGTCGTCAGTGCCACTTTTGTGATAAGACATTTGCTTTCGGCCACAGTGTATGGCGATACGAGCGTTTTAATTGTGACAAAAATCCCTGTTGCATATCATATTTGTGTGACAGGCGCGATAAGTTTTCAGCCGTAGATACAATTTACTTAGACATGCAAATTACCTGTAAATATGAAGTGCATTTCTCATCAGTACCTCGCTACCAGGTTTGCTGCAAGCAGGTCTCTTGTGACTTCGGTACGTGCCCTCAAAAGTGCACTTTTCTACATAACCCGCCCTGCACAGTGTGTCAGTGTAATAAGTCACAATATTTTCGGAATGGGTAACACGAGTGTGAATAGCGATATGCATAAAAGACTGTAACCTACAACAAAGTTGCATATGTTGAGACGCTTATATATTGTAGTATAATGTAATTTTTTTTAAAAGGGATGAGTGACTATAGTAAATTAATTGAATCAAATAATGCCTGTGAAGAAAATTGTGTTTTATTTCTTGTTTACCTAATTTGCCAGAATATAATCAAATTTGAAATGCACAGAAATATAATAAATTAAATTAATAAGTATTGAATGAATTACCATTTTACTATATCTAAAATATAATATAATTAAATAAAAAACTTTATATATATATATATATATATATATATATATATATATATATATATATATATATATAGCAAAATATGTATTGTAGAAACCTGATAAAAACGAAGTGAAATGTAATACACTTATATGGTCCTAAGGTGAGAATGAATAGGCCTACATGGTGGTACAGCCTATTAAGACTGATTGCAGAAAGTAAACACGTTATTAAACACCGTAGCGTAGAATTTTTTTGTTTTTAAAGTCATATAGGCCTTGATAATTTAAATAATTTTAGAATTACCTATTCTTCTTCGTGTACATTTTTTTTCTCGCTGTTGTGTTTTATCTTGTAGTCAGAACAGAATATGCCATACTTATACAGCAATGAGCAGAGCATAGACATATTTCAAAGATACTAATATTTACTTTTTTCACACACGCACACACACACGCACCACATCTACATCTGTGTAATACACTGGATGTCACTATCTATTGATACAGTAATATACATGAAAATTATAAACTTTTAAGTAAATGTTATCTAGTGCTCGGAGAACGTCCATCTTCGTTGACACTTCGTTCCACAGCATGGCTATGTTTGCCTTCGTCATGTATCAGTTAGTGGTTTCTGATAGGCCAATATCTGCACCCTTGTTTACGAGAAGCGCAGAAATTGATACGTTCTATGCGTGATCGGCTAAGTCCAGTCTTTGGCTTCCCATGACTGCAAGGGAATACGTCAAGACAGCGCGCAGGCGTAAGAGACAAAGCTCAAGTCTTCCGCCTTCCCACGGCGCGTATCAGAGAGCAGTACCCCAGGGCACCGGATTCCTGAATCCCTTCGAACTTTTTTTTCTGTGGGGTCATCTGAAGTCCGTTGCGTATGAAGACAACCAACCTAAGGTCATGCACCAGTGGGCAGGTCTTATTCATGCTGGCGTAGTTACAGTTAGTAGGGAAATGCTGCTGAACGCCCAGACGGGATTGATTCGACGTCTTCAGATGTGTATTGCTGCCAATGAGGGCGACTTTGAAATTTTACTGAACAGCCAAGGACGTGTGTGCTACGTTACATGGGAAACATGTGTGATTGAGTTTATTTAATTTCTATTATTACTATCATTATTATTGTTACTATGTACTTTCTGTAATATATGAACGTTTATTTCATTTCTACACACTACAATTGGGAATGTAATTGTATCTGTTTTAGTTGATACCTATGTGCACATTTCCGCAAATTTGTAATGGGAAAACGTGACATGGGTACAAAAACGCAACCTCTCTGTAAAACGATACAAATGTAAGCTGTTTTATCTGTTCTTAATAGCTAACCAACTGTTGTGTTCGGCGACAAGTGTAAAACCCGCGTCCGATGCAATGTTGCCAGACGTTCTAATTCAACCGCCTGTCAGGATGCAAAGCAACACTTGGCACAACATTCACCGTGATAAATGGCCTTCGAATAGTTGTTTGTTTCTCGTCTCCTGGTATTTTTATATGGCCGTTTCCGGAAATGTGTGATTATGCATACTTATATAAATAAATATATATATACACACACACACACACGCACGCACCTATCAAAACCTCTTCTTTTCGAGAGAGAAACGAATTATTGCTACTGACGCAATGACACCAATGTTTAGTATCAATTTAAATATTTATGTATGACTTTTTTAAAAACTGGTAATACGTCATTTATTGAAAACAATCTCGAAAAATAAAATTTCGAATCTAATTTCAATAATTATCATCGTTATTGTAAAATATTTATTGCTTTTTTTTAAATAGGTACTTTATATGTACGGCGCAACTCTGTAGCGGAAAGCTTCTAGGAAAATGGTTTACATCCTGAATGTACGTAAATTTACAAATATGAATTTCCCATGCCCCTACACACCAAGGCGCTGACTGCGGAGGTGCTTTATATATTTAGCACCCCCAATATTTCAGTGCTTTATATATTTAGCACCTCCAATATTTGAGTGCTTTAAACATTAAATATTACGTTGCCAATTTTATTTTAGATACAGGATTGCGCTGCGAGCAGTTTTTTTGGGCACTAAATAGCAGGCGCTGCCATCCACTTTAATTTTAGCTTTAAGCCACCTAATTTTTAAATATGAAGCTTGAAAAATGTCGTGTTTTTCGCACCCGCCCTCCCCCCGCTATTCACTTGGAATCCCCAATATTTTTTTACAAGTCTGCTTCCTTGCAAACACACCCGCCTACCCGGAACCACGTAGTATGACGTTACCTGAGACGGTTACTCCGTCTTGTTAAAATTTTCGTGGCACTTTTATGATTGGCAATGCTGTTCGTATATGTATTTTTGTTGGCTGGTCAGCCATACTTAATATTGTTTTATGTATTCCAGCCATAGTAATTATTTTTATATTTATGCTTCGTGAATGTCAGTTTTATATATATTTTATTTTAATGTGTTTTTATACTATGTATTGCGTAGTTTTAGTCTTGTTAAAAGCCAACTGAGAGTGCGCGACGTAACGCTGGCCACTTGGCGTAGTGGCAGCGCGAGGCAGGACAGAGTCGTCCAGCTATTTGCGGCCGTGAAGCGTGTGTGGCGGCAGGCGGGTGTCGGCGAGTGAATGGTTGAGCAGAATGGGCCACAGTTTAACCTCGGGTTGTGGCGACCTCAATGCATGCAAATATGTATGCGGCAATACTAATGTGGAACGGAAAATTTGCAGAAAATAAGTTGGTTGTTGTAAATGTCGCTGCCGGATAAAATTTAATTTTTTAACCCGTTGTTTGTTCGGCATGCCTGAAATCTACTTTCGTAAAAAACCCTGCCTGACATCGGCGAGATCCTTACGGTTGCTGTGGGCCGTCCCGTTTGGGTCACCAAGGAGCTGTTCATTTCGGATATCCAGGCAGCTGGTCTCCGTCAGCTGACGTCTACCAGCTGAGCTCGATCGTGGAGGCGTGCTATGGAGCTGTGACCTTATCAACGTTCAGCAAAATTTCAGGTTCTGAGTTGACAACGTATTTTGCGAGGCCATTTGGAATCGACACCCGGTACTATTCTAGTTGTTTTTAATAATGTTGTGAAGCCCATTGACATCCAAGTTTACTTTGAGAACGCATTTTAACATTGTGCCGTTCAGATTGACTGAAGGAAATGTGTTTTGGAACTCTGCATTCAACTGGGAAAGTAAACGTCAGCTTTAATTTGAAGTTAAATGTAAAAGAACCTGTAACGGGAAAAGTACCCACGCATTAATTTTCTTTTTAATTGATATTCCTTGCCATAGCTCGGAGGGGGAGGGAGTGAATTTTGTATAATTGTTTGGTAAACTGAGTGAGGTAGAATGGGTCCTACCCAGTCGCTTCACGCTGGGGATTTCGTACCTAGGACGCAGCAGTCAACTGTGAGGTTTTTTTTCACAACAGTGTTAGTAGGTGTAACGAACGACAGAATTATAGCCAAAGTAAGACAACTTATTGTGATGGTGTTTGCCAACACAAATAGGACGAGGTCTTTGTCTTAACTGCTTCCTGAATGTAGGTATTTTAAGTTGTAAAATAGCCGAGAGCCCCCCAATGATGTCAAAAAAAGGTTTTGGTTTGGTTCCAGTCAAAAAGTTAGAATTATTCGTTGCCTGGATTTTTATATTATCGTTTGCATAATTTACATAGTTTTTACCCCAATATCACAATAAATAAACTTTTCATAAAAAATACAATTTTGCCACTGATTACATTTAGTTTAAAAATGATTTCCCAAAGATTTACATAATATATAAAATATGCCTTTACCAAAATGTACATGATATATAAAAATATGGCTTTACCAATTATTTACATGAAATCTAACTTAAGTAAAATGGCAGAGAAGGGCCCTACCCCTATTTTAAATAGTGACGGAACAGCAGTTCTTTCCCAAGTTAATATCCTGTGCTGTCTCCCCGAACCTGGGCGAGACACCTGTATTTATATTTTATTTAAAACCATCGAGAACAATACAAAATTATCTTCAATCCGTCGATATCCGGATGTCCTGTAAGGGCACCCTGGTAGCACGTGACCGGCTGGCTGGCGTCAAATGATCAAGGTGACGTACAAGGGAGGAGACGGCAGCCCCGCGGTGCCGACACTTGCAGAAAAGCAGGCCCGCCCAGCGGACATGGGGTGTGGAGTTCGTCAAAAACACCCACATCTCAGTGAAGGTAAGCCGTCCCTTACGGCCAACATTTTCTCAACTTCAATATGGCTCTGTCGGTTATAGCTTTCGTTCGATGTGCAGGGATAGCCGTCACATCCCTCCTCCCCTGATAGGGACCCACGAAGTCGGTGTCGAAACACGCGTCCAGAACTTAAGGCATAGGCTGGCCAGGCCCTTACCCCAGGCTCCTTTCCGCATGGGACACGGGCCACGTTGTTAGCAGCAACCATAAAACAGACAGGCACCAGGGCTCACTTGATTAAGACATGGAACAAATCAGAACTTTTTAAAATTTAACTTTGGCTTGCTTAAATTTTGAACAATTTTTTCCATTTACATATAAAATCTCTAACTCTCTAATTATATACAGGTACACCTTTAAATATTTGACAATACTTCACTAATTATATACAGGTATACCTTTAAATAATTATAACTATACATACTCGTACATTTATACTTATGTATTCATTTAAATTTAAATATTTGTACACGTTTTAACTATGTACTCGTTTAATTTTTGAGTAGAGTATACTTGCTTACATAAAGCTAATACTCGCTCTTAAATTTTTCTCCAATACACACCGGAAAAGTAATATATCTTTCAGAAATACAATAATCTTAAAATCTTAGGATGTTTAATAAAACATTCTGACATCATTCAATGAAGACAGTGAAGGTTTCACAAAAAGGGAAAGGCGGAGGAAAGCCCTTTAATGTTGTGGGTACGTGATATCTTTTATATTGGGAGATATGAACCTTTTCGTATTTGTTCGGAGAATGAGGATCTTCAATCAATACTGTCATGGGCGAAAGGAACCTCACTATTTGAAACGGCCCTCGCCATTTCGCGACCAACTTAGCACTAACATAATCAAGTTTTGTGCTGAGGCGGTGAGCCTCGACTAAAATAAAATCACCAGGTTTCAAAGTTACATCTTAGTAAGCTACACTATGTTTTGTTCCATTTCCTGGTTATACGCAATGAAATTGCGCGTTACCTCCTCCACATTTCTTCCAGTTTTTCATTATTCACATTTTACAAAGAAATACCGTGGAGTGACTTTATATTTATTAAAGGGTGCATTAATCTCCGCCCCAAAAACACATCAGCTGGTGCTCACTTGTGTGCACTATGAATCAAATTATTGAAACACAAAAGCAGTAGGTATAATATGCCATCCCAGTGATGTTGTGTATGTGACTGAGAACTGCGTAAGGCAATTTTAATGTTACGGTTAACACGTTCTACTAAATTTGCCTGTGGATGGCACGGGGCAGTATGAACCAATTTTACTCCCCATATAAAATTCAGATCTCGGAATTCTTGCGATAAAAAATATGTAGTGTTATCTTTTACTACATGCATGGGTGCGCCAAAAACACTATACAACCATTGAATTACTACTTTACAGATTTAAACTGCCTTTATGGCATGTAATGGGATAAAGAAACAAAATTTGCTGAAACTATCTGTTATTACTAGGACGTAGACATAACCCGATGTAGTCCGGGGCAATGGACCCATGACGTCTAAATTCACAAGTTCCCAAGGATACGTTGCTACCGTACCCGCATACTTGCCTTCTGGTTTTTGATTTTTCGGTTTAGTGTGTTGACATGCGTCACAACCTTTCACACAGTTTTCAAGGTCGGTGCGTATTCCTGGCCACGTAAACATTTTTAACATGCGACAGGTGGTTTTATCACACCCTACATGTCCTCCGTAATAAGATTTGTGGTAATATTTATAAACACCATCGCCCTCAAACTTTCATGTCCAAAAACTCTGAATTTTCCTTGTCTTGTCCATTTACCTAGAAAACCTTTACGGATAACATGCGGCGAAGTTCCATTCTTAATTTCAGACAAAATCTGCTTACATTCCTGATCAGAATTTTGGTATTCTTTAATATCAGTAAACACGCCTGGTAATTTTTGTAACATATTCAATTCTGAAACTTCTGTGTTTCCTACTGCTGGCCTTGACAGCCGAATATCGGAGCTCACTTCACTCTCTACAGGTACCCCATTCTTCACCTGCTCGTCGCCTTGCTCAAACTCTTCGGCGCAATACGAGACAATGCGTCTGCTACCGAATTATTGATCCCACGAATGTGCTGTAGATTGGATTTGAAACGGGCCAATCTTACCAACCAGCATGCCAACCTGCCTGCAGACTTTTGCGATTTTGTACACGGACAAACAGCTAAGCGCTTGGTTATCCGTGCACAACGTGAACGGTGCGTGATCTAAATAATCTGCGAACTTTTCCACAGTCCAAATACAAATTAAGCGTTCTTTTTCATAAATAGTATATTTACGTTCTGCTTGAGTCAATAATTTACTGGCATACGCTATCGGTACAAAATGACCAGTTATCTTCTGATTTAAACATTCTCTTACTGCTACAGAACTGGCATCGCAGTGTGAAAAGAACTGTTCAGAAAAATTTTGTTAATGCAAAACGGGAGGATTTGCCAACATCGCTTTCAATTTTTTTAAGCATTTTACTGTTCTTCGTTCCAATGAAATGGCATGTTTTTTTCTTTTCAATTTATTTAAATGCTCTGCAAGATCGGAAAACTTAGGAATAAACTTACTATAAAATGCTACCATACCTAAAATCCTTCCATTCCTCGCATATTTTTAGGATGCGGGAAATTTACGACAGATTTTACGTTTTCCGGATCTGTTTGCAAACTCCTCTCTGAAATTATAAATCCCAAATAACGCTCGTGTAGTGTGCCAAACATATCTTTTCCGGATTTACCGTCAGCCCAGCATTACACAACGCCTCTAGTACTAGCCGCAAGTGTTGAAGATGTTCCTCTAACATATTACTGCATATGCACACGTCATCTATGTACGTGAATACAAACTCATATAGATATTTTCCTAATACACGAGTTAACACTCTAGACATACACTGGGTCCGGAATTTACACCCATCGCTAAACGTGTCCATTGATACAATCCCCTCGGTGTACAAAACGCTAACGGTGCCCTACTATTGGAATGTAGCTCACACTGTAAGAATTCCGAATTTAAATGCAAGCTATTGAAATACTTTGCCTTTTGCAAATGTTGAAATACCGTTTCCATGACTGGTACCAGAAAGGAATCAACATACAATTTTTTTTTTTATTTTCCTATAATCACAGATAACTCTAAACCTTCCCGGAGTTTTCTTGGGCATTAGAAAATACGGCTTTGCGTACGGACTTATGGAATATTTAACGATTCCCCAGTCTTGCAATTCTGTGATCAAATTTTTAAATACTTTAATATTGGGTGCTGACACACGATACGGCACGCATAGTACGGGCTCATTATCTTTACATTTTAACTCTACTGGAATCTCTTTACAATGCCCAAACTTCGACGTAAGCAATTCTTTATATTCCATTTTAAGCTGTTCTGATGCTTTAGCTACCTCTTCAGAATGCTGAAGCAACTGAATTTTACGAAAATAAGGTTTTATTTACAAATTTACTACCGTTTTGGGGGAAAAACAAAATCGCAATTCCTTCTTTGCTACGCCAACGTATGCGCGCGTACCACCCAAAAAATCGATATCTAAAATCACGTCTTGTGACAGATGTTCAAAAACACAAAACGCTACTTTCCATGGAAAATTTTCAATTATCACTTTCATCACGGCTATTATGTTTGACTTTATCAAACCTCCATCGGCTAAGGAAAATGCCACCGACTCTCCCCTTTTTAACTGCACAGTTCCAAGTGGCGCGTCCCGCATGATTTTTGTCAGTCTCTTATAAGGGTTGCTGAAGCACCCCATTCAACCAAGCCTGGCATCGTTAAGTTTGCAATCACAAGCTGCACGTAAAGTAGACCAATTTTGTTAAATTGATGTGTGTTTGTCAATGCGGCTATTCCTGCAGGTTTTCCCTTTAACGTACAATTACATTTAAAATGCCCAGGATTACCACATCTGAAACAAATAATTTCTTTTACGGTTTTTTTTTACTTTCAGACTTTGTAGCACTTTCTGAATTGACTTTTACGTTTGACTGGCCCCATTATAAAGCGGCATTTCTTTCCCGTCACTATCCGATTTCTTATAGAAAAATTTTCCGTTGGATGATTATTCCTAAAACAAAATTGACATTTTTGTTTTAACTTTTCCTGCATGGAATTTCCTATACATTTCTGCGTTTTATAAAATAGCCATCTGATGATTAGTACGAGAGCAGATTTGGCATTGCCGTATAGGGGTTACTACTTTAGGCTCTCTTTGCTTACAATCACCAATCGTTAATTCCACTTGAATTACTAAAATTAATAATTCATTTAACTCTTATGGCTTTGAAGCATATGTAAAATATTTACTATTTTTTGGCAACAGATTAAAAAAACAGTATTTCCACCAAATCCGCTTCCGCACACAGTAATCCTAACACTTCCACCCATCTCATAGTCTCACTAACAAACTGCTGCATTGAATCATTGGGACTTTGAAACCTTTCCAATATTTTCAGACGTTTGTGTGCTGAAGCTACTGAAGAACCCGTTTGTGTCAACATTGCCTGACTAAACTCACTAAATGGCATACGTTCATTTATCGCCTGCTCCACTACATTTTGCAAAGGCTCTGGCACTTTGCACATTATAGCGACACACAAAAACACTATCTCACAAATTTTAAAAGACGCGATTATAGCCATTTGCGCCAAGAGTTTTTCTATTTACTTTAAATTCAGGCTGTGCACTGTCTCGATACTATCGACTAAATGAGGTGGCAAATGTTTTATATTTTTTAAGAAGCTAACTGCGTCAACACATCCGCTTGTTGAGAAGCTACGTCACCTTTCTTAACTAGCTCCCTCATATGTTGTCGGAGGGTATCTATTCCATCGTCTGGATTGAACGACACCCCGGCATCGGTCAAACTTTTCTGGAGAAACTCTTTCGTGAGACGCTGGATCCATGATGTACGGATACCTGTAGAAGTCATCTTGTGGATGAGTTGATGCACCACTACTAATGTCACTCTCACGACCACTGGAAAAACCCAAGGGAATTTGTACTATTTCGTAACTTTACAAAATCCCTAACTTTACTTTCCCTTTTAACTTCTCTGCACTGAGGAAGTAGAGTGATGTAGATTTCTCTATCCTGTATTTGACGGTGTTCGCCAACACACACAGGACGAGGTCTTTGTCTCAACTGCTTCCTGAATGCAGGTGTTTTAAGTTGGAAAACATCTGAGAGCCCCCCCCCCCCCCAATGATGCAAAAAAAGGGATTTGGTTTGGTTCCAGTGAAAAAAGTTAGAATTATTCGTTGCCTGGGTTTTTATATTATCATTTAAATCATTGATCATTGACATACCCCCCCAATATCAAAATAAATAAACTTTATATAAAAATACAATTTCCCCACTGATTGCATTTAGTATAATAATAGTTATTTCCCCAAAGATTTACATAATATATAAAATATGCCTTTGCCAAAATTTACATGATATGTAAAAATATGGCTTTACCAATTATTTACATGATGCTTAACTTAAGTAAAATGGCATAGAAGGGCCCTACCCATTTTTAAAATAGTGACGAAACAGCAGTTCTTGCACAAGTTAATATCCTGTGCTGTCTCCCCGAACCTGGGCGAGACATCTGTATTTATATTTTATTTAAAACCATCGAGAAAAATACAAAATGATCTTCACTCCGTCAATACCCGGAAGTCCTGGAAGGGCACACTGGTGGTACGTGACTGGCTGGCTGGCTGGTGTCAGGTGGTCATGGTGACGTACAAGGGAGGGGAAGGCAGCCAAAGTTTTCACGGGTTGGCAGCAGCCCCGCGGGACCCACACTTGCAGACCAGCAGGCCCGCCCAGCGGGCGTGAGGCGTGGAGCTAGTCAAACGCACCCCCCCCCCCCACTTGCAGCGAAGCTAAGCCGTCCCAAACGGCCAACATTTTCTCAACTTCGATATGGCTCCGTCGGTTATAGCGTTCGTTCGATGTGCAGGGATAGCCGTCAAATGATGCTGTCGGGAACGGCATTTAAGGCTTGGTATTAGAAGCTTTTGACTACAACATACTGTCCGCCCGCCACATCTCGGCACGTGATGTGGCTGGTAAGCGGAGGACTTGAGCGAAGGGGAAAGAAAGTGCGCTTACACTGAACTCACTGGCCGTCCGTTGCGAAAACTAAGGGACACCTTGCTTCGAAGAATGCTCAGTGTTTTTCAGACAATGGAGTCTGGCGCTGGAAATTCCAGGTGTAATAATGTTTTACATGTTGGGATGGGGGGGGGGTGAGAGGGAATTTATAAAGAGAGTACTGTTAAGATTCAGAATGTGGAGGGAAAATACCTACTTGTATCTATTGCGAAAACAAAGGAAAGAGCTTCGCGATAAACATGTGTAATTTAGTTATCAAGTTCACAAATTCAAAAACACAGCAGAGAAAAACTAAACGAAGAAAAAACTATGAGGCAGAAAAAAAGTGACCATAACGGTAAAAAAAAAAAAAAAAAAAAAAAAAAATCAAATTGTGTGTCGGGTGCTATTCACGATAAAGTGAGCACTTTCGAATATCTTGCATGGTTTCTTCCTTTCAACCCGCTGTGTACCTTTCCTTCTGAATTATCTTAACGTAAAAAATGTTCCATATCGTCATATGAGACTTTCAAGAGACCGCATAAAAAATAATAACCTCGGTGGATTACACCAGAGTTAACGGCGATTTTGTCTAAAAAGAAAAGTTATAAGAGCCAGTCAGTGTTCACTAGCCGATATTGCGTACTTATACAAAGCCATATTAAAGTCCGTATCCATTTGTAGGAAATCGCTAATATATTTTGTTTTGGTTTTAGGTACCGAAAATGTTCACCAATGAAAAGAGGACAGCCGGGATCCGTGCTCGTCTGCGAGGACTAACGTACGACGTAGTGAGAGTTGTTTCAATGAAGATTTAGGAAACAGGGACCCACAAATGTGACCATTCGCCATTTTGTTCACAAATTCAATCGCACAGTGAGCGTAAAATCTTCCACACGGTGGATTATGGAACACCCAGCTTACGGATGAGATGCAGAATCGATGCACTAGGGCTTCGTTTAATGGCTTCCTGAATACTCTGCTCGGTGCCTGCAGGTGCCGATGGCCTCCTCGAACGCTCTTCGTCCCTAACACTCTGTGCGACTTAATTTATTGACAAGATGGCGAATGGTCACATTTGTGAGGCCAGGTTTCCTAAATATTCGTGTGAAATCAGCTCTCACTTCATCGTACGATAGTCCTCTCAGACGCGATGGCCACAGATATCCTCCCTTCAGTGGTGAACATTTTTAAAACCTAAAACCAAATCAAGATATATTAGCGATTTCCCACAAATGAATAGGGACTTCATAATCATTCTCTATTAACGTATTCATGTATACTGTGTTCACTGCAGTAGTAAGTAGTCGTATTCTATGCAAACAAATACAGCGAACGTCAGCCAAATATGAGTCGGGTGGTAAATGAGGAATTAATTTACCTGAACAGCTTATTTAAATATAAATCACAAGGCAGTGTTCCGCCTAACACTTTATGATCTTATGGAAAAACATTTGCCCAAAGAAAATTATTCAGAGTATAAAAACTAGTTTAGTCATCGCGTAATACGTCTGCCTCCCCCCCCCCCCGCCAATGAATATGTGAACATATGCGATTGAACCAACATAGGCTAAAATTTAGTGTTTGATTCGGTAGAGAAATAAATGAGTATCATCGAGGCTTTGCGTTCAGTTACAAGTACCGACTGGGAAGATTATTGTCATCATGTAGCTATGATCGGAAAAGAATACTATAAGGATTAGAACATGGTGGATATTTTAGACGAGTTCATAATCTATCTGAGCGACGACAGCGACAAAAGTACTGCTAAAAATGTGACAACATCTAAAACTAGTGAAAACTCTGTTCCAGCAGTTCAAAGACGAGAGTATAAAATGTGTTGTGAATTTAAAAGTTAAATTTTACCTGATGTGTCTGCATTGAAAAATGTGTTGAATAGTGGTTAGATGATAATTATGTTTTTCAGATTATCAAAATGAACGAAACTTGCATGTGTGACCTTAATATTATTAACATTTTTTTTGGTAACCTATCTTACGTCCAAAGTGTATGGCCAAACAAAGCAAATGGTTTCTAGTGGTCACAATTTTATATAGCTTTCATATAGTTTTACCACAAAAATTAACTCCAATGTACTAATGCACTAAAATGGGTGTTTTCAGCAGGTAGGCCAGTAATTATATGTCGAATGAGATTCACCCATTATTTCCTGAATTGGGTTATATCAACTGGACTTTTATTTGAGCCCATCAGTAAAAGAAATGTATCATGTCAAATATGTCACATTCGAGAAAAGGTTAATTGTGTACATTATGATTAATATTACGCACATTATGAATGGTAAATGCGCACACAGTCTTTATTGGTGTCAACATAAATGAAGTAACAGTTATAAAATACAATTATGAAGAAAAACTTATTTCAGTTCTCTTGATGGCTTAAAGTTGTTGCTCTTCTTATTGTTCCTGGGCCAAACTTCAGGAAAAATTGGACTATGTCCATCGTATACATTTAAACTCACATACTGTTTACAATATGCACCTTATATTTGATATTAGACGTACAAAACACATTGTACTAAGAAAGAGGACTTTTATTTTAAAAGATTTCACTGACTTCCTCTTCAGACCCAAAAATCTCATCGTCTTCATTAAGCTCATCCTGGGATGGAAGACCCTGATAGAAGATATGGATCACGGGGGGGGGGGGGGGTATGTAAGGAACAAGATTCTATAGATCTTTCAGTTTAGCATCAGCGAGTTTTCTTCGTTCTGGATATAAAATGGTAGGCTAAGATTAACGTCTCCATGAAGGGCGACCTTTCTTTCGCCGAGCAAAGTCTACACCCGTGCCGTCTTCAATGCTACTCACTGAGTATTTGAATTTAATTATCATTGGTTCACTAGATGTTATTTGTACACAATTAATTTGTAGCCATTTCACTTAGTTTCCTTATACAAACTTATTTCTGTGAACAATAGCATTTTTCACCCAATCTGCAAGTGACAGAAAAAAATTTGTTTGTATCCTAGTGACCAGGAATGGATTCTTCTTCTTTACCATTGACGCCAATTCTATAGAATTTTCAGGAACCTTAATGTGGTTTTTTTGGCGAGCGTTTTCAATCGCTCCAAAATCAGCATAATTAGGAAGAAAACTGTGTCCTGTTATCATGAACCGTTGTTCAAAACTGCTCGCTCCTTTGATCACAAAATAACATCCTACCATGACCATTTAGAAGTTCCTATTCTGTGCGCCGCAACTTTAGGAATAAGTTACAATATTTCACTCCATTTTGTAATTTTCTTTGCAGTACCTGATTAAAAAGGAACCAATTTTATCTTGTCCTCTTGAGTACATACCCTCATGCTACATTGATATTGTAGATTCATCATTCCCAAGACTATGAATTCCAAGGTTTTACATATGCAATTTTATAAAGTAGTATGCAATGTTTGTCGCAACTTAAGGGCAAGGTAATGTCTTTTCCAAGTCGAAACTGAAAACTAGCATTTCTGCAGATGCTTCACTTTAATCATTTCTGAGACCCTTTCTCGAAGTTTCTGCCTTTCTCAGATGTAGGTTATGTGCAGCTTTCAGCGCTTCTTTCTGGTGACAATTTTCCGTCTGTGTATAAATTATAAATTCTTCACATATTTCGTATGTGTCTTTCTTTGGGATGTGGAATGCTAAATTAAAGTATTCTTTGAAACATTGTCTATAAGCCCATTCCGTAATAGGATCTATTCCTCTTCCTTGCAAAATTCCAAGTATAAATAGTAGATAATTTTTATAATTAATTAAGAAGAAATTTATTTTCTTTCATTCGCAGCTATGTGATGAATTATAGTATAATGACTGACATACTTCCGGAAGGAAGCTATGTGATTGTTTGCAGAAGACTTGCCAACTTTCTCATGGGAATTATGTTGACATCTCCCATGCAATTTTTGTACCCCGCAGAGTTTTTAAGCATCCAATCAAGTCGACCGCTACCTATTTGAAACACTTTAAAGAAGAATGCCTTACAAACCACATCATTTTCATCTTTAGAGTGCACTGTGTAGATGCGCGTGGTTTCATTTGGTTTCCTCTCTTTAGTTTTGTTAGGCATCCCATCTGAAGCCCTATGGCGTGCCACTTCTTTCCTCTGATTATACCGCGCAGTGAAGATATTTTATGCATTCACCTATCTCAAAGCCCAAAATGAGGTATCGGCTGCTTTTATATAATCGGTATGCATCTTGCTGGTACAATAATTTGTGCACTTATGGCTATAGATGTTCGAAAGACTTTTCTCCTGAGCATGCCTCCCTCGTTTGGATATGTAGGCCTTACCAAAAATTCTTAAGTAATTTGTGCACATTGTCACTCCACTTACCGAGCTGTCTTTTACGTTTTCGGCCTCTGCTAGTTGCTGCCATGCTTATAACGACATAAATATACAGTCAGTATTTAAGCATGATTTGTATTCAAGTGTGTTCAACTTGTACGGTGATTTCATTGTCATCATGGATACAATTGACTAATTCAGCAATGCTACCTCCACTTGATCACACCTCTCTCCATCCGAGCTATGGTTTACGGTTCACTTCAGAGCGCGTTTAAGAGGTATCGAAGTGGCTTTTATTCGGCGCATATGCTGAAATTTTATTTTATTTTTTTTCAATTCGTCACCTTTACACACAGTACACAGTTGTGTTATCAGATGGCAGGGTAGTACACGTTTCAGGACATGGTCTGTTTTTTTTTGTCTAAATGAACTGCTCTTCAGCTCTCATATCACTGCATTATTTCAAAATGACCTCAAATGGATACAGCCTACATTTTTATCAAGGCCTCATTTCTGCTGTACCTTAAGTGTGATAATTTCATTTTTTTTGTTGACTTTAATTTTATAAAATCTGTATAAATGCGTTTAATATTAACTTATAATTTATCTATTTGTTCGTGTGTAACTTTTACGATTGAAACTCGTGTGTAATCAAAGTTTCACAGGGGCCGCGGTGGTTGAACGATTAGACTGCTCGCCTCCCACTAAGGCGAACCAGGTTGTACTCCCGGCCGGGTCACACTCAGATTTTCGCATGTGGGAATTGTGCCGTACAGTGCTTCTCGTCTGTGGGTTTTCTCGGGGATCTCCCGTTTCCCCCGTCCTTTCATTTCTGCGCTGTTCCATACCCACCTCACTTCACCCTCATCGGCTCTCTATACCTGGCTGTTAAGAGACGCCCAAATCCCTTCAATCACTCACTTATTCACAAGTTTAACCATTTTTGTGCTTGTTGTAAGTGGAAAAAACTGAACAATCACTATAATTATTGTAACAAAATTAATATGAAATGTTATAAAATCAATTTATTAGTGTGTTAAAAGTTGCGTTCTTGCACGTGGTCATTTACAATAATGTTTTCTGAACAGCAAGTACACTGCCTAGCCGTTGCTAGCTGCACATACAGTTCGCCGTGCCGTGCCGATAATAGTGCCGCGTAGCACTATGGCAGTCCACCCGTCTAGAAGTGGCGTGAAAACAATGTGGATATACATGATTTTTTTTTTAGCAAATAATTGGCCCTTATAACAAACAAATCAGGTTTAAGCTCACAACGCAGGGCAGTTCCTGAATGTGAATGCGTTTTGCGGCCAACGTGGGATGTAAAACGACGTTTAACCAATTGTGGGTTTCAAATAGCTACATACCCGTAGCAGTACCGTTTTTTGGAGTGTGCCTGGACTGTGTTACTCCAGCAGTAAGTTTCCGGGATCTAATAAGTTTGTGTTTTGGAAGCACTTGCTTATAGTCATAATTATAATATGGTTTCGCGAGGTGTTTATTTTTTGTTGCGATAGGAAGATAAGATTTACGTTGATGTAAATTCTTACAGTTACGAACACTGTCCAAAATGTTATTCTGACACTTAGTTCGTCTCCTTAGAAATGATATAACTGGACAGTTATGTGATACACTGATACTAGTCAAATATAAATTACCAAGGCAGTAATTCCAATAATTTAGTTATGTATGAATGTAAACGATAATATCTATAATATGACACATGTGTACCTAACATAAATAGGACCGTTAAAATGAATACTATCTAGGTGAAATATATTTAATCGTCAGCTCAGTCAAAAAGATAAATTTATGTTAAAGGGTTATTGTGTTGCCTTATCAATATTCGTTGAGTTAAGGGCTGTACACGACAGAAGACAATACTTGTGGTAAATGTTATTCGGAGTACATTTTTAAAGGGAAATGGTGAGTCGTATGAAGATAATAGTACACCCGAAAAGTTTCAACAGTATAAAACTGTGTAACAGTAAAACACAATGCAAGCTGTTAACATCCTAAATATACTTCTCTTCTTGACAGCACCAACACATCCGTAATGGTTAACCATCAGCAGCTTTAACAAATGTTGAATTCGTGGTGAAAATCGGACTTATAATGCAATCAACAGTATTCAAAGGACAACGATTACACGAGATGAGCGCGAAGTATTACACGGAGCGTACTAATACACAAGTCTGGTGATGGGTGCGAGAATGGACGATAGCTTAAAAGCCACCATCACACTCGCATAATGAGCCGACACCCTCCAGCGAAAATGTGCAAAACGCCGTTTATGCCCATATTGCTGTCCGAACCTAAAATCGGCCGCCGCGTAATTAAATCCCTACGCTAGGTTGTGCGCAGCACACGCGGAAACACTATTAGAATGTGACAATTATTTCTCGTTGACGCGGGAGTTGAATGCTATGTCGGCCGTCATTGGACAAATTGGGAAAAGAACGCTAAAAAAAAAGGGGGGGGGGAGGGCGAGAGACCGCCACAATAAATGTCTGGCTGGGCTGCGTGCAAACGGGACATGATAGTCGATCCACGCGCGAAAGCCAAATTCACGCCGTGTAAACAACGCTTGGCAGCGTCATGCTTTTTCCAGCAGATGAAATAACAGTGCACCACTGTGTTTCTTTTTTGTTCAGTTCCCGGCCGTGTTGCAGCAATTGAAAACGCTCACAAGCGCCAGCGTTAGGCCCCGCTCCCCGACTTTTGTCAAACAAAATTTGTTTACTTGCATCGTTTAAGCGAACGTCTGTAAAGCACAAAACAGTTTCCTAAACTATTACTTTACATGTTACCGACTGCAGGCGTGTGTTCACTCTCTGCTACAGAATAGGGAGAGTACACATGGAAGAAAAATACAAATAAGCAAAACATGCCAATTTGCAATGAAGTGACTTAAATATTTGGAGGGTTTACCAGCTAGGAACAAAACAAATGAAAGCAAGAGTAATCTTAAAATAAATGTTATTGTTAACATTATGTTCCAGTGTACTTTCGCTTCGCTTCGTTTGTTTTCGTTTTGAGTTTTTTTTTGTACTATCACTCCAGTTCGAATGTTCGGTTATGATTAAACGTCTCTTCAACAGTCGGGACATCACAGCTGGAACATGTGACATGAATAATCATGATAGAGGAAGGAATTGGCGACAAACCATGGGGAAGGACTCTTCACAGTATTCTCTTGGAGTAATCTCGGAAAACCGTGTTAAACCGAATTCGGATGGCTAAGTCGGGGAACACTATCTCGGGTTTTCCATAATAGTGTAGTTCTTTGTGCAACAAACCGCGACACCGCGACAAGTTTCGTCAATGTGATAGTTTGCTCAGTGCTATGGGAGAGAGATTTCAGAAACTGATTCAACAAGAATGATTAGAACTAATTAAGCGGAGTGTTTCCTTCATGCAGTTCTATATAAAAGGCCGACCTCCTGTGGCGTAGCTGGTTGGTGCGCCGTGGGTCTGGGGTGGGGGAGATTCTGGGTTCGAATTCCAGGTAAGGCATTGGTGTTAGTTTAAATTAGGCCATATATCAGCTTGTAAGCAGTCCTCTGATAAGCATTCCGGCATAACACCGGGGGGCGTTAATAAGTTCTTTCCAATCCAACCTCTGTAAAATAATTATTTAAAAATACACAACATACACTTTATCTTTAAAATCGTGACAGTTATAACTGCTTCAAATCAGAAAATTTCACTGCAGATCTGTTTAAACTGCTCTACACGAATCAGTAAAATTCTGCTCAACATTTTATTTGCTGGTATTCGCTGATTGTGATTTCTGCTGATTAATAGATTTGCACTGGTCTGGCGATTAAAGCTCAGTGGATTCAACTGATCTGCCAGTAGATAACAACTCATCAAATAACAATTCACTAAAATAATTCTACTGAATGAAATCACTGATTCAAATTTCAAGTGTATAATAATAGCAGACAAGTCACCTTTGGCTCATACTGACATACTGTAAATTGGGAGCCCTAATAAACGAGAATAAAAATAAACTACTTACACAGAATGTTCTTATTTAGCGTCGAAATTCTAAAACCATCCCTGGTTAGATTTTTTAAAACAATAACATTATAATTTTTTTAAAAATTATTTAGATCTTTTGGTGAATTCATGGAGCCTTTCCGTACATATTATAGTTAGTTACGATAAAAATTTTAATTTTCCTTGTTCGGGTGTTATAAAAGTTAAAATACTTTGTCCTTGGATGGGCTTTGAACACAAGTAAAAAAAAAGTGCGAGACCATGGCTTTAAGGTACGCTTCAATGCTACTGTAGCAAAGAAGATTATAAACATGTTATTACTAAAGAACTGCGATATTTACGTTATTATTTGGTGACATGTTATGCTTCACTGTTCTTTACATACGTGTAAATAATTCGTGAGTTCATTGGCAGGACGAAGTAATTATCTCGAGTGACCTCTTACAGGGGATTGGTCACTCTGTTGCGGAACTTTTGTTATTGGATCGAGACCCCGTCGGCGCGCGCAACTTTCATTGATCGCCAATGGCAGTAGTAGGAGGATCACATATAACGTTGGTATCCAGGAAATAACGCGAATGTTGCATGCACCTAGTTATTAGTTGAAGTAACAAACCCCGCTCTCTCATTTTATAGTGAAGTAGAGTACAGAGATTTGAGCGGCTCTTTGGTTGTAGAGAGCCGATCAGGGTAAATATAGGAGGAGCGCTGGAATGCAAGGGCGGGAGAAGCGGGAAATCCCCGAGAAAAACTGCCGACCAGCGTCATTAATCGGCACGATTCCCAAGTGCGAAAATCCGGGAGTAGCCCCACCGGTATTCGAACTCGATTCGCCTTAGTAAGTGGCGATAACTCTAGCCGTTGTGCCATCGCAATCCCACATTATCTGGTAATGTATGATCGTTTGAAGTGTTGCAAATGGCCGCAGGCAACATTTTGATGTTTGGAAATTGTTTTAAGCTGTAATTATATCCTAACATCCGCGTGAACGATAACTTATTGGTTCTCGCGGCGCAGAATTCTTCGTGTAGCCTCGGAATTGCTCGTAGGTAATACGGAAAGGTTCGGTATTGTGTATGTACGGAGCTTGTTTCAGCTTTTCATAATTTAGGAACTCGTTTCTGTATATTAACCGAGCATCTCCATATAAATTGTCGTGAATATATGAACATTTTTAACAGTAGATGATGATCATAACTGTTCTGTACTTCTCATCTGAAATGAACATAGATTGAAAAACAGGTGTATTATTTAGGTTAATATATTTGAAAAAAATATTTTCATATTCCTTATTTTACAAAATATATCTAAAATCAAAATTTCACAAGTTGTAAGGACAAAAATTTCAAAATTTTTCAAAGTTTCTCAAGACATATGCGTGAGCAGAAATAAAAATATTGCGATAATTGAAAGAAATCCGAGGTTGTCCTTTTCTGGGATAGAAAACTATAATATTAACTTTAGGAGTAATTTCATATGGCTGTGTAACACAGATATTCCAATATATTTACCAGCACACAACTGTGCTACTAAACTAGTGTTTACTGACCGCATGGAATTAATTTTAATTGGAAACAACTGTTTGCAAACATATGCGACCAAGAGCTTGTTACCGTTGACGTTCTGCGTCTGTAATTAAATTACGCTTCTGTTGGAAAACTCATTAACTTTTTATATAATTAGTTGGCATTATATTAATCGAGTTTTCGTGGTCCGAGCGAGATTGCATAACTGTAATTCACTGAACTTGCGTTCGGGTTGTTTCGGTTTCGATTCCCAGTGAGACGCCTGGCGTCTCCTTCACGTCACGACTCAACTTTTCTTCTGAAAATTGATAAAAAAAAAAAAAAAAAATTCAATGCAACATGAACGTCTTTAATGAAAACTAAAATCACGACACTGAAAATATTTCTAATTTTTACTGAGAAATTCTTTGCAATTTTACAAATGCTTGTAACACTATAAAGTTATCTCTTTGTAAAACTAATCGTCTGTAAAACTTCAAAGGCCATGGTTATAATATATCTCCAGGAATGCTTCAACTATACTTACCCGTTTCCTCGAGCTACAGCAAAATGGCGGACACTCAACAAAACCGTATATAGCGATTTATGGAAAAACTATAGGTGATGCAAAGTGTAGTTACGTGCAAAAAGAAATGTATTGCAAGTTTGAATAACGTAAGACACTTTAAACAACTCAAATAATCATAGTAAAACGTGAATGTATTATTCATAAGCTGTTAATGTTTCCTAGCTACACAGAACTCTTAAATCGGTTCTCAATACCTCGTTGTTAAGAGCCATCCAAATGTCTTAACTCAACAACCGAACTCTTAAAAAGAAATAAACGTACCTATTCTTTTTAACCAAATAACTTCATTGATATGTTGTAGGCACTTGCAGTTATATTTACAGAAAAAACATATTTTGCGTTTGTATGGTAGGCTGGTCTCGTGGTTAAAGGTGCCGACTAATATTGCAGTGGCTGTGTGTTCTAGTCCCCGTGTTGGCTAAGTGTAAATTTTTTTTTTTCGGACGTTATATTCAGAAATAATTTTTAGTTTTCTCTGATGTTAATTTATCGCATTTGTTTTCTAGAAGAAATAAATTATGTATACTTCTCAATAATCTTTATTGGGGCACAAGGTTACCTATCATTTGTAATGTTACAAATAAATGTTTTGCAGATTTTACAAAAAAAAAACACTCTGTAGTTTTACAAAGGATTTTCATGGCAACTGGGTCTCGAAAGATTTTTTTTTTTGTAAAAGTACAAAACATTTTTTAGAGTTTACTATCCCTGCAACAGGAAGAGAGGACCCTCAACGGACAAAGCAAAGATGCGTAGGCGTCCAGTCTGTGTAATGATCCAGCGGATCCTTCTGCATCCCAGTACTAAGTTCGTCGTCTGCTTCCGTACAAGGGGCCAGTACAAGTGGATGAACTCCACTTGTACTTTCGCAAGTTCTGCTCGGCTAGTTTGCCTCGCGATACACACTCGAATTTTTTTGACAACACACGATACTAACAGACACTGAACTTTGCTCGTACATATCAGCATTCATAGTTTTTCGAAGTAAGCTGCAGCTTCAGTGATCGTTCTAGACGAATGTGGTGTGTCCGGGAATACAAAGCATGCAAACAGGGAAATGTGAGTTACTGACTAGTTGCTAGAAAGATAAATTATCACACATTTAAATTTAGTTCACTGTGTGAGGGATTATAATCATGATGACCTGAGATGTTTTGCCGTCGAAGCTGAAATCTCATGTGGTTACAACACAGAACGAATAACACTATCACACTATCTGCTCACGTACATAAACGAATCAGGCTCGAGACTCAACATTCACGTACAAGCCAACAGCGAACTAGCGGTCACCCAAACAGAACTAAAATTATCCGATGGCCTTGTCGAGCCATGTCCGGCTCGGCTTGTCAGACCTTGAGCCCACACATGTGCGTATTCTGATGACTGAAACCCGACAATCCGGACCCATGCTTGGAAGACTAATTGTAAACTACTGCGACGTGCGGCTGTTTCCTGCACCAGGCGCTGACAGCAACAGTCACGTGACACTACAGGCAGTGTTACCGTACTGCTACTATGTAGTAAAGGCTGTTCGCGATTAAGTGAGCACTTCAGAAATGAATCTTAGAAAAAAATTACTGCCCCTGTATCCATATATTTGAATGGGCGCACTGAGTGACATTCGTCCAGTAAAGTTGGTAACATTGGATAAAAGTAGTTACATATCCTAATGTCGAATAAAAAGTGCTAGGTAACCATTTATGATAACTTGAAACTATTTCTATTTCTTTATGTTTTTTTTTAATGTATCGAAGTGTAAAAATTATCAGGTTTGTAAAGTGTTCAGTTTCTTAATAATTTCAAAATTTCACTTGACCGACGCATGAATATAGTGATGGCAATCTTTATTATATATAAGGCGGGGGAATACACGACGTGTATAGAAATATACCTTAAGCAGGGCTTTCAAAAGTGCTCATTTTACCGTGAACAGCCTATAATATTTCGGGCAAGCGCATAATTAAAAGTAAAGTTCGTGATTTGTAGATTAAGGAATTTTTTGATGCTGTTCCCCCAAAAAAATATGATTGAAGATAATCTGCAATATTGTAAATTTGAAGCTTGATTCCCATAAAAGAGCCAAGCAAAGTCATTTTTGTGGACTTAATTGGTGGCCTGAGGTCCGTCCCGCCCGTGAGTGTGATTAGGAGTATGAAAACCAACAGGTGATATCACGGCTTTCGCGCTCAGATAAGTGATTTTTATAAGATTCTTTATGCGTTTACATACATAGAGAAATATTTTAACTCGTTGAGAAGTGATGGCTGTAAATATTTGGCACTAAGGTAAATATTTCCGCCTTTTCGTAGAAAATTAGTGGACAGAAAATATTTGTATATATTTTATTAGGAAAGTGTTGCAGAAAATTTTGCTACCAGCATCACGGCAAATCACTGGCGAAACTAATTATTTGAGGTATTGTAAATTATATTTTATAAGAAAAAGGCGAAAAATCCCATTAAGGCATGAGACGCTTGTAAATTTTAATGTATTTTGTAGGTGTAATTGCAGATTTGTGCCTGTATGATTACCCTAAATATTAACAAAAATATTTTTTTGCTTAGTTTTGATTGGCTAGTAAAATTAACGTAACAGGAAGGACACATATATTACTTAAATATTATATATTTTTTTGTGCCTAATAGTTTATTTACAGGTAAAGAAATATATAAAAAATTAAATAAATTTTTTTCCCTTCATTGAAGCAGGAATCTATGGTGTTGGTTACTATAGGAAGAACTATGTCGCTACGCAGGTCTGAATTTATATATTTAATTCTGTTGCAGCCAGGATTTCCAAAAGAGGGAGGATATAACTGGTAGTCTATTTTGTTTTTCTAACTGTCATTACTTAAATCTTGATGACGGGTAAAGAAAAGCTGTAGCACCAGTCCGAACATCCAGATTTTTTCTCCGTGGTTCCTCGAAATCACTCGAGGCGAATGCCAGACGATAGCCTATTCTTTCCCCACTTCTGTCAACACAACTACTTTCTGTATGGGGTATGCAGCCAGGTACCAGCACAGGTGGTGCAGGTGGACCTCCTCTTCTTACAACTGGAATTTTGTCGTTTAATGTCATTAATCTCATAAGACCAATGTTATAATAACTGTACCTTTACCTTCTGTTAAAGCAATGTCACTTTCAGCACTCCGATAAGTAAACAAATCATCCATTTTTCTGTGCTTTCGTGGATCCCTCCTGTATTGTGCATTGCAAAGTAGTTAAACGTTATGACATGTAAAAAAGGTTATACCCATTACCAAAAAAAAAAGCTGCGACACACATACTGTATATCTCATGTAAGAACATCATATAATTTATCTTAAAAAATAAGGTATCCAGCAGTAACCGCCAATGTCTTCAATGAATTCAGTCCAAGCATCTCTGTTCACACCTGCCATTTATTCTCCCTTTGGGCTACACAAAGAAAATACAAAATACACATCAATATTGAAAGACAAAAAAAGGTTCGAAAACATAATTTTTGATGCACTATTACCCATAGACACATTACCAGGACATTGGGAAATACTGGAATTGGGAACAATCCATGTGCAACCACACGCAGTCAAATTACCTTGCCAATTTTTAATAGTTATGATGCCTACATTAACCTTGTCAGAATACATGTCAGGACGAAATCTGCAAAAGACATAATCAAAACTGCTAACTATCGTAAAAATTAATATAATATGCGAAAGGAAAATAACAACATTCTGTTACATGCAACACACACACAAGTGCATAGATGTTGACCAACATAAACTTGTGATCAACCAACTTAAGAAACATAATTACTCTTCCGGGCAACTTAAACATAATTACTCCTCTCGGGTGTGTTAAAGGGTCGATTTCGGGAGGAGGAATAACACATTATTAATGACTTTATGCATTTATTTATAACAAAGTAATGTTATTTATTTATATTTTTGTATCATGTTGGATGTTTCCCTAAGAAAACTCCACAAATGTCGCTATTTATTTTAATAATTGAATTTTTGAAGGATGCATTTTGTTGAGTGTTTTGTGTGATGTCCCTGACATACTTTTATATCACTCTGTATATTTAATAGCATAAAATGAATGATCAAATATTCCCCCCTCAATACATCCTACTTTTTAATGTAAAGGAAAGGAATATAACAAATGTGAAAAAAAAACGCCTCAGTACATACCACATAATCACGGATCGAAAAAAAATTCCACGTGACCAAGTATATGCATTTCACCAGTAGTACCAACTAATTTCTGATACAACCAAATCGGATCACCAAGTTCCATCTTCATTTTCTTATATGAATACATAGATGCACTACCAAAAACACTAATTACAGCAGTATAATCTCCCGTTTCCCCCGCTCTTTCATTTCGGCACCACTCCATACTCATCTCAATCACCCTCATCGGCTCTCAAGACCTTGTTAAGAACCGCCCAAATCTCTTCGCCCACTCAGGGACGACCAAGGAGTGTTCTCTGCGACGTGGGCGCGAGAGCAAAAAAGACTCTTCTCCGAGAAAAGCCCAGAGGCGTCTTGAATCCCAGAAGCGCAGCCACGCGTGCTTCTTTGTCGCGGTTTCTCGGGTGGGGGAACCTATCTTAAGTCACATTGCTTCTCTGCGGGGTCTGCGCAGCCGGTCACGTAGAAAATAACTGCGCCTCTCCATCCCGCAATTCGATTTTTTTTTTCCTCAATGAGACCAGGGGAGTATTACCATTTCTCTCCCGCACGAACCTGGCCGTCTTCGCGACCAGAGAAGGAAGAGAACAATGGAAAACGGATGACGCCAAGTCTTCAGGAGGATCCAAGGCGATCGGAGAATACTTGTGTGTGCTCTGAGATTCCCTCGTTGCTCGGCAAACACTGCGCTGGGGGTGGTCGTTGAGCGCGGTCGTTCACAGACTCATCGCTGTCGTTTGCTCCTGCGCCTAGTCCCACTGCAGAGATTGAATAGTGGTTTTCAAAGGGCACTCTGCCACTGAGTTTACATCTCCAAAGAAATTTCACCTAATATTAAAAACCCCACGATTAAAATTTAAATGAAGAAAGCTCTGAAAAAAATTAACAAAATTCTTCAAGAACACAGAAATCAAATTAAAACCTCACTTGTAACAGAAGAACTTAAGTATTATAAAAGAAGCTTATTAAATATCTTCGTATAGCGTGCAGTTTAAATTTTCCGGAATCCAAAATAACATGCTTTTTTTTTTTCAGACTTGATATAGTCCAGTAGTTGCACAAATTCCTGTTTATATATATATAATATATATATATATATATATATATATATATATATATATATATATATATATATATATATATATATATATATATATATATATGTATGTATATATATATTAAAAACCGTGGTAGACACAATTTGCTGTACTAAAATATAACGAGATATTCATATAACGTAGTTACTATACCGTAACGAATTCAGTGGTTTGTTCATTAATTTATTTTTCCGGTTTTAATTACAACTCGTATGTATGAAACCGACAAATTTTACAACATTTTTCCATAATTGTATTTATTTTAACTTTAAATTCTATTGGAATACTCACAGCAAAGATGAAATGAAGTTATTTTTTGTTGATATCCCACCCTAAATTAGTGAAATTTAGTGTACGTTTTGTAGACGAACTTCATAAAAGGACAGACGATTCAGATTAAAAATTGTTATGCCCTATACCACGCATGAAACATAGTGAGTGGAGAAATTTGCACGGCTGTTAACATCGAGGTCTTCAGAGCCGATGAGGGGGGGGGAATGAGGTGAGTATGGAGCAGAGCCGGGTAAGGCTACAGTAAAATATATTTATTGATTATTATTCCAAATGAGATGACTTCAAAAAGTGCTCACTTTACCGTGAATAGCCTACACATAAATTAACACGTTTCTTATAATGAAAGGATATATATAATATATATACTATATAATATAACGATTTGAAACTATCGTAGTATCAGATAAACGCAATGTTTCTATTTGTAGAAATAAAGTAATAATAACTGGTTTTAGCATTTTTACCTTATTCTAACTTAATGTTTACTAACATTAAACTAACAAGAAGAGATTCTATAATTAAAAAAACTATGAAAAGTATAAGGATCAGGATTGTTCAAGGGTCAGTGCCAAAAATCAAAATGTGATCCCAGTAGGGGAGGTAACAATTCTTCCCACATAACTGGGTAAGTGTTCGTACAAAAATAGGCAGGGTTATAACCTTTTAAAATGTAGATTTATATAACTGAAAATTCAAGTGCGGCACCAGTCCCTTTCCTAAATCAGGAGCAGTTGGTTAACTAATATACCTAATTGAAATTTCAATTTCTTCACTTCTGCTTCTTTTAGGACACACTAATATATCTAGTTAATTTAGAAAACAAATAATTTTTTTCCTGAGAGATTTTCCCCAAATTTTTGCTAATCAGCTACTGTTTTTCTTAACAAAGCCATCTGCCACACCAAACAAGTGAAATAGACCTAAATGGCCAGCTGACGTAGCATAAAAACAAGACAGTTGTAGCAACAGTCTTCAGATATTCTTGCCAACTATTGCAGACGAATATTGTTGCAGTTCATTTAGAGAGGCCAATGATAAAATTCTCCGCAGGGTTGTGATAGCACTTGCTTTCATGATCGTGCCACTACTGGGGAGTCGTTGATAATAAGCACCGCCATCCTACGTCGTTTAAAGAGGTGGAAAACAACACCGTCACTGCAATGTGGAACAGTGACATAAGGAATTTTAGATATTCGGATGGACGAATGAGAAGGGATAGGTTTTTCCAGTGTGTGTGGTGTCGACAGAGGGATTCGAAGTCTGTAGTGAAATGGTTTGTGATTGGGGAATTAATTTTAACTAATGGATTTACTAACTCTGCCATTCCGGACAGCATTTTTCTCTCACTGTGACAATTGTTGGGAACAGGCACTTTCATGTAAGAGCGCAATAATTCACCTCTTTAATATGTAAGGCCAATTGCATCGTGGTTTGAAGGCAGTAAGAAAGCTAGCTATAAATCGGCCCTTTTAAAGCCCCGGAGTATTCGAAGTGCATTATTTTGACGTAAACTGGAGCATAGTTGTGTGTCCAACATATTCGACGGTCAGAAAAAATGTTAGGTAGTATATTAGTAGTATAAAAATAGGAAGTCAGGTCAACGAGATCCGGGATAGGCGCCGAGGGGCCTATTGACCGCCGTGTTAAGACATCACTAGGCCACCATGTTGGATATGGATGACCTTTACCTTGATCAGTGACCTTTACCACGTGTGCGTGACTTTGAATGACAATGGATTCAAAAAATCTCTAACAATTAAAAGATAGGTTTTTAAACATTTCAGAAAATCGAGAAAAAAAAAAAAAATCAAAAAATTTAAGAAATTATATTATTATCCTATTTTCCCTTCGCTCACCCTAACCCCCATCCTCCCACAATCCTAAAAAGTGGAGAAAAGTCGTAAAAATAGAAAACAAATCTAAAAATTTTGGAACATATAACGTTACCCCACCCTTCCCCTTGCTCGTCCGCAAAACCATAGCACCCCCCCCCCCCCATCACCGACCGCTGGAATCTAAAATGCCTCAAAGTACGTGGGTAGTGTTTACCAATGGCTTATCTCACCAAATAAAAATGTCAGTATAAATTATATCACAATGCTCAAAACCTAACCAGAATAGACTCCAAGACATCGTACACCGAAATATTACTATTATAAACGATATTATCGACATTTATTCTACACTTTCACTGTGATGAAAAAAATATCCTGTTCGCAAAAAATACTACGCTTCGCATCACTTTCCATCGTAACATCTCTAACCACAATCACAGCAGTGATCAAAGCATACTCTCAACCACCACGTTAGAGGGTGTTGTTAACAGTTACTTGTATACATTTCCAATGCATTGGCTACCAGTTTAATCAGGCCATCAAAATTCATCTTCAGAAACCTGCATAGATTCTGGCTTATTAATAAAAAAGTGATAGGCTTGTATCAGAACACGAGGTAGCATACTTGGGCTTTTACTTACAAATCTCTTCTTCAACTTCAATACCATGAGTTGGAAACGCGAGTCCGACCATCATCCTCTGGTGACATCAAACGCGTATGGGCCATTTCAAGCGAAGAAACATTTATTAATATTCATTAAACGGAAAAAGGGCAGCGTATGTATATTAAGCAAGGATATATGTTACCTGTTCGTGGAGCGGAATGGAGAGATTTGGGCGGCTTTTAAAATCTCTGTCTTGAGGGCCGATGAGGTTGAAGTGAGGTGAGTATAGAGCAGCGCCGGAATGCAAGGGCGGGGGAAACGAGAGATGCCCGAGAAAACCCGGTGACCAGCGGCATCGTCCGTTAGCTGTTCGTCTCCTTATCGGAAGGTTACTACTCTTTTTAAATAGAGGAAATTGGTCTGTCTTTAATTTACTTTCGCAAATAACGTATTAAATGTGGCCTTTTATTTGGAACATGAAAGTAAGTCATTAAGGCATTATGTCTATATATATATATATATATATATATATATATATATATATATATATATATATATATATACATATATATATACATATATATATATCCAATGTTATGTTTTCACAAAATACCGTTACATTTTATTGATCAGAGTTATTACTAGACAAAAAATTAACGGTTATTTCTTAAACAAGACGCCATTTATATGATTGAATAAAATTGTATGAAACAGTTACTCATAATTTAAAAATTGCGTCTTTTGGTATAGGCTTGGTTGCTGATAACTGCTTAAGTACGCTAGACAGTTTCAAAATAATTAATTCGTGTTGAAATGGCAATTTTGACATGCTGAGCTACTTTACAAACAGTAAATTCCTTCCGTCTGAAACAGAAATTGAAATATTATATGTCAAGTATCGTTCATCTTGTAATATGCCGCTTTTCTGTACGGCTTTCCTCTGACAAAATAATTATGAGAATTGAAGACTGTAGTTACTCGTCGAACTTGTTAATATGCTGTTACCATTACAATATATCTAACCCCTAAATGATGTTGACAAAACCCCTTCAATATGAAGAAATAGGGACTGGGAACATTAAAAATAGATAATGAAATTCATTTCACTACCAGATTAATGCAAATGAAGTAAGTTAGATCGAGCAAGACAAAAATAAATGGTTACTAATTATTGTTGCAGAATGTAATATTCCGAGTACGCGGTGAATGTTCAAATGGTTATATTTTAGTAAGACTCAGATCTCTGATAGCTTTTTTCAGTTTAAAATGAAATTGTGGGTTATATACTTTAACATGATGTGGAGAAAATTAAGCTAAAATATTCCATAACTAAATCTAATTTTACAGCAGTAAAAGCTGAACATATTCCTCACTCATCAGAATCTTTCTTTGAGCTGGCACTTCTGGGATGATTATCGTAAGCTAAATGCATGACAGTACAACGCCTGTTTACTTCAGGAAGTGCCACCCCGAGTGTTCTCGATAAAAGATTATTTAAGAGCATATAAACAATATTTATATTACCAGAGAATTCAGGTAAATTAGCACTAAGCATTAGCATTAAAAAATTAGGATTCTCAGTAACAAAATCACACGTTAGCTATAACTTTTTTTTACTAGAACTACACAAATTATCTTCGCATACTAATTTGTAAACATTAACGAACACTTTTTTTTTGTCTGGTTATCGGAATTAAGTTAAATTTGCAGCTTAAAATAGTTTCATATTTTCATAAATATCTGTTTTTTTTTTATGGAAAATTCTTTTCAAGGCTCAGCGCAGGGAACTTACGCACGCACCCAAGCTACTATGTCAAGCGCGCCTATCACTGAGTTTTTCTGGACACCCGCATTCAAACTCCTACGTCAAGGACATACATCACAGAGTATTTTGCACACACCCATTCAAAATCCTATATCAAGTGCACCTATCACTGATTAAAAACATAATTTCATAGTGAAGTGTTATGCACTTTAATTTTTGCAGATCAAAGTTTTTTGCCTCCAGACATTAATTCTTATAGCCCGTTATATTCACATTCACAAACGAAAAGATAGGATTGTGCACCACTCATGGTTTTCACTTTATAGATGTATTTTCTCTTGTTACTTATAGCTTTCTTGGGTAAAATCAAGACTACAATTTTACTTTCTTGCGAAACTTCGATTTAGTTCTGCAAATAGATGACTTCTCCCATACACAGTAGAAGCACCTCATCAGCTATGTCGAGTTATGGGAAGTGTAGATTGATTGTCTCGTACTCTACCAGTTGCTGGCTACAGCCTTTGGAAATTTATGACGTTATCCACACAGGAACCAACTATTCTAGACTTCGTAACTGTAATGGGAAGCTTCCATACAAATGCTACCAGTTTTGTAGCACAAGAAGGACTTGTGGAAAATAACCGCATGCCACAAATATAAGTTTCGAAGGATCTAGCTATGTAGGTGTGACCCCAATATAAATGTAGAAACAAAGAGGTCGAGCCAAAATTCCATCTCCAGCGCACTTGAATATACATAATAATAATGACTATTATTAGTAAATACAGTAATTAAGTTAAAAGGTTGTTTAGAAATAAATGTGCAATGTGATTGATAAGAAAAAACAGATCAGAAATTCGTGTGACCACTGAATTATTATTATTATTATTATTATTATTATTATGTCCTACTATATAAGGATGATAACAACAGGTAACAAAAAATTAAACATAATAACAACAATAATAAATAAATTATTTGTCTTCTGGTTTTGAGTAAGTAATGATTTTATATTATATTATTATATATTACATGAAAATAATAGAAGTGGGCTTTGTTGGGATTTTAGATTGAAAATTACAAAATATGCCAAGACATACAACCAATTTAATTCTTAGTGTATTATTAATTTTCCTGATTGATTGAATGACAAATGGCTGCGACCTAATAACAGTTGTTCATGCATATGCCGAAACTAAAGTTGTGTGGCAGGACTTTCCTGAAATGTGGTCCATCTTCGGGACATCTCCCTTACTAACGCCAGCGAGGTGTTACTGCATTTTAAAAACGGCAATAGGCATCAAGAAGACGCAAGGCGACTTTAAAGAAAAACTGCCAACTCAACAGCGCGGTAGAAAAATGACCTCGCTATTGACTTTTTCCGACCCGAACTGTATACCGCTGTAAATACAAAATTAACGCACAAAATAGAGGCAAGACATAATTATAATAAATAATTGATGCAAAAATTAACCAAAAGCGGTGAAATTCATATGATTCTTCCATTAAGAAGGAAAAGAGCTGGAGCTAAAAATGAATCCAGTCATGTCATGACGAAATAAGAGCAAAAAGACGGAATTAGGGTGCGTTCCGAAAATACTGGTCACTAACACCGGAATAAAGTCGTATCATAATGCCAGTGATACTATCCTTGTCGTAATACCATAAATACTTTATAAAAATATATTGAGAGAAAATAATTTAAATATAAAATTTCCAAAGCAAATACAAGATATTTCATCACATAATTGACAATTTTTTTTTTTTAAATACAGTTATTTCAATCGGTTCACACAATAGCTTAACCTGATCCGAGTAATTGGTCACCTATGATTGTAAAAATGAAAAGTTAAAGAAATCTCGGAACATTGCTACTTATATAAACAAAATTACAGAAAGAGTAATTCAAATACTATCTAACCTTGCTTTTACATAGAAATGACTAAAAGATAGATGATGGAAAAGAACACAAAGAAGCTTTGCCATGAAAATATCCCAGAAAGGAAATACAAGGTTAAAATAACATAGTTTAAAATTAGCGGGTGCCTACAATGTTATCAGAAGGGATCGAAAATAATACAAATACTTCTATATAACAATTTTAATTTTACTAATACATTACTTTTTTGATGCTGCTTTGATATTAAGCAATTAACTGGTTGTCAAAATTAGCAATAACTTTATCATAGTTTCATGGATCATTAGCTATCGCACGTCTATGACTACCACATCAGCAGTGCAAAAGAGTGGTTATTTGTTAAACATGAAAAAAATATACTAGAGTAGCAGACCGCACGGGTAATATCCTGTATTCGAACGCGCAAAGAAATATCACGGTTTAGCACAACCGATATAAGAACGAGCACTGTTCAAACTAGAATAACAAAGCACTTCTGATGCAATATAAAATAGCTTTAACTATTACCTCAGATAGTACGACAGAAGCGAGAGGAGAGGAAGGAATTACGTTGAACGCCTCGTGTGAAAATTTCCGAGAATGCTTTCGCCAGGAATGTGCTGTATATAAAGGATTATAAAAACCGTAAAACTGGGTTTCATGAATATAATTAGCCTATATTATTGTCTTGTTTTTATTGCTACACATATTGCTATGTAAGATTTTATGTAATATTTTTCACACATGTCACAAGATTTCAAATGATTATGTAAATTTTACTTATTTTTATTAATTAAATTTTTCTTAACACGCAGGATTTTTTAAACTTAGCTATATTGTGGCAATATTTTATGTTTAATTTCAATGGGCTACTTCATTTTTCATTGTGTGTTTATTTTATATCAGTAATATATATTTTTGGTATGATCTGATTTTTGTGTGTTTCTATTTATTACTGTATTGTACCTAAGTTCTGAGATCACGTCTTATTTTTTTTCCAGCATTCAGGCCGTTATAAGTGCTTCATGTGGATATTTTAAATAGTTTTGATCCCAATTAGCCCACAGGTTTCAACCCTGACTGTCTACTGGCTGGCGCCTTAGGCTCCCTTAAGCTCCCTTAAGCTAGCTCCAGCCGGCAGAGCATAACGCTTTCTTCGCAAGTAGCATCCAACTAAGTCAGACGTAGGGCAGGACCTCCCGTCTGAAGTGGACGGAGAGGTAGGATTTTTAATTAATTTTACAGTGCGTAGACGTGTCCCTGAACTGACTTTTAAATAATTTTTACAACCAGCAATATAGTTTGAGTAAATAGTCGCTTTTTTCGAAGTTTAGTGTCCAGAAGGTAGCTGGTTTGAAAAACGCCATCTACGTACGTGTAGAGCGGAGCTCCGCGTATAATCACCTCATCTTGCTACGCATTTTCCTGCGAGAGCATCCTACCTTCAATCCAGTTGGTGAATTAAAAGATAAGTTCTACGCTGCGATCTGACATTTTTATCTGGATGTAATTTTATTCATATTTTTGATCAGGTCAATTTCCGTCAGTGATAGTAAGTAAGCGACGCCATTTTCATTTTTAGAAGTACGGAAATTTCCAGCACGTTTACGCCCACTGCTAAACTTGAGATAAGAGTGACCTTTACCAGAGATACAGTGAGCAAACAAATTTTAAAGTATCATTAACTACAGAAAACCTTTTAATCTTTCGTTTTTGAAACAAGTATTTTCAGGCACTGGCAAGCTTTGATACGTAAACGTCAAAGCGTTCAGTCAGGCTAGGTATGACCACTATTAACGTTGTTAGGAAAGTGTTGTGTCTTTATAGCTTTGCTCATATTGCCATCAGGATTTTTAATTATTTCTGATATAAAACAATTGCAAAGACAAAATAAATGAAAAGTTAAGTAAATGAAACATATCAAGAGGGCGCATCTATCGTGTCGTTTTCGATGCCGCAGTGTTAATATAACGTGTTTCTTACCCAGTGCATAGCATATGTTTTTATTAGAGTTTTAAAATGCCTGCCTTGCTGTAACGTACGTACAAATTGTATGTGTCAAATGTAAATTTTATAGAGGATGCTAATAGTTATAAGCTTGTTCACCTACCTGCCCAGGACTGCACCGAGAAATTATACAGCGGCAGCCTAGGTAAGAACACATTTTCCCACGGAGTTATTGCAAGTCAGCTGTTCAGCTCAGTAACTCTACGTTATTTTATGTGTGTTGTTTCACTGTTGGGTATGTTAAACACAGTGTTCATGAGAGTGGAGAATATCAAAAAGGACATCACACTAACACAAACGTATACGCAAAACTGCTCGTGAGTGCCTAATGCAATTAGTCCTGGCTGGTCTTGACGAAACCGACAGATTTAATCAAAGCTAAAAATGACTAAATACTATGTAAATAGTTATCCCAGCAAACAGGTATGTTACAAGCTGAACATTTTAAGTGTTCAACATTTATGCAGAAAACACAGAAAACTAATCTGCGTATGGCAACTGCAACACCTCTCTACAAATAACAATACATCACATTATAGAAATTAGCACCCTTACGTGGGGCGAAATTAAAGTGAAAATTATGCACCATACACAGCCGTAGCAGCACTATAGGATATGTGGTATTTAAACGCTTCGTAAACAATTTCTATTCTATATGCCAAAGTGTTTCACACTGACGTGGACTGATTTACTCTATGTAGCATCTACTTGCCACAAGCTATTTTCGGCTATCAGGCGAGGAATAGGGGATAACATTAAAATCGTGCATACTGTAAATTGAACAATTTTGAGTGTTCATTAGTATTTTTTCTTCTTACTGTAAAGATCTCCCCCAAATCTCTTCACTCTTAACTCATGTGCCAATCCGCTTACTCGGAGTGACGCTGTCATATTCTTAGAAACATAAATTCGATGTAATTGCGCAGGTATTACACAATTCCATACACATAATAATTCCAATAGTTACGAATCTTAACTTTGCACTTTTAACGAAAGGCTCTGACATGGAACTGCTTTACTTAATTTGATGCCCACGTTAATGTACATATTCTCGTACATTCTATGTTAAAATATGCAGTTATATTTGTTTAGTTAAGCAAATTAACTGTACTTGTTTGGTAGAGATTGCCTACGAGTTTATAGGTGCACTAACGTGTAAATCATGAAGTACCGTGGATACCACAATTTACACTCGGCAGCAAATTTCGCAGAGCCATTTCCCGAACTTAAAGGGATACCAGGTAAGGCCTACCACTCTTTGTTGACTGAGGTAAATCACGTTTATTGGAATTTGCTGTAAGGAAGACTGCGCGAAACGGGGAAAGTGAAATTACGTTGCGTGGAAGCAATTTTCCTTTCCTCGGTTATTTTCTCAGGTAAATTCTCAGCCTCAGAGAAAACATCGACGAATTCCACCGACGAACGCTCGCATAACTTGAACTTATGTAGTTGTTGCTGAATATAATATGCTGGTTGTTGAATTGTGAAAACAATATTATTTAAAAATTATAATACTTTATAGCAGAAATGAGTTTATCCGTCAGAGCTTGCGTCCGTTTTTTGAGTGTTATCAAAGAATGACGGACCATAAATGATGCAATTTTTAAATTTTAAATCAGGCTTTTATGAGTAGTAATGGCACACTTTCCTATTAAAGTTTTCATTGAAACGGTATCAAGGTAGCATAATTAGTTTCAAGGTTGATATTTAAATTTACATTTGTTAATGTGCTATTTTGGGTTGAGTTGGAATTTTGTAATTCAGCTAAGCTATTGGTGTACATCGATGTTGTCATAAGGTATTTGGGTTCTCTTAGTCTTTCATTTTATTTCGAAGCCCGCTGTGCTAAGTTTATATATTTGTTGCATTTTTTATGCTTGTTACATTGTTCCTATAGTAAATTTAAGTGGGACGGCTACGCTGTTTTAGGAAACTAAAAAGTGTAGTCAACAACTGAAATTATTCTACGTAACACCCTAGTACGATTCCACCCTTATATATATATATATAAACATTATTTGAAAAAAAAAATCATTTTAAATATACAAAATCTAATATTTATAATATATTATCATATGCAAGAAAGATTTTAAGCGGTATACCTACACACCCGTTTTATATCGCAGTGATAATTAACAATAAAAAATAGCGATATGCGTAAAAGATAATCAAATATAATCTTTATATTATAGACGTGCACTACGAAGTATAAATTGTCTACTGTACGAAAAGAATTTCTTGAAATATGGACATAGTCCTCGTGAAATGAATGTAAATATAACAACTATCATCTCATTAGCAAACTATGCCATCGTATTGAGGATGCAACTTTTAGAATTCAATCAACATAAACGAAAAACTACTGAAAAAATGCCTTTCATTTATTTACTAAAAAAAGTTTTAAGTATGTATATTTCGCATTAAAATTGTTTTTGGTCCAAGAGTAATTTAGTAATTTTTCTTTTTTGTTAAACAGCATTTGTAATTCATTAATTCATCAAATAAAGCACCAAATATATTAAGTTAAACTTCAGTTTCCTAAATTTTACTTACAACTACAAACTGACGCGTCTCGTAGGAGTAGCAGAAGTAAGCGAAAATTAGATAATTTCACTCCTACACCAGTGTTCGTGGTAGGATTTCACCGTTTCTTTGTGTGTGCGTGCGTCGAGAATGTGTCACATTGAGATGGTCAATATACAACAACTGAAATGCTAAAACCGCTTCTATTATATCTTTTGCAGTATGTACAACAGTCACTAATGTTTCGTGAACACCTGTAGTTTTGCTGCGAGAAGACAGCTTGGGGGTCACGGTAGCGTAATCACTTTCCTAGACCGGAGATAACTAGAAGTTTGTTGTAGTGCACCTCTAAATGTATTTGTGGTTGGTTGTCATGCAGTGCGACACACGAGCGAGCCAGGCAGCAATGCTTCTAGTGGACAATAAAAGCAGAAAATCGCACATCGTCTGTTTTCCGTCCAGCAAGTACCCAACTCTTGCAAATGTTCCCACTGTACTGCACGAATAGAGATGGTGCAGTGCCAATCATCTGGACGTTCACTTCGAAGTACCTGGGTTCAAATTATGGCGCAGCCGTCCTGATTTGGGTTCCCCGAAATCACTGCAGGTGACTGATGGGATTGTTCCTTCATACAGGCCATAGCTGGATCCTACCTAGTTCCTGCTTCTCTAAGCAACATATTCCGTCTCCAGTACCTGTCAGCGAGACGTTAAGCCCAACCTACCTACCGACATACCACTTTAAAACGTCTGCTCGATACGTGAATTCAATGCAATTGCATTTGCTAGTGCCTGTAAGATCTGCAACCAACTGGTTGCTGAGATGTCGGTGGTGTCATACTCGTAGGCGCCCGACGTACTTTATGAAAAACTTCTGAAAGCGCAGAGTACGTGGGTTTCATTCTCTTCTCTGCCATCCCTGTGTATATAAATATGCGCATGTACATATATATGCAGACATATATATATACATACATACATACTAGATTTTCGGAAATTACCTGTCGAAATTTAAACCACAGCATCTTTGGGCGAACAGAAACAAGTAACTCTTTTCACAAAATGTTCGGAAAGGCTATTTAGTGTGTTTAAATGTAATTTTAATCTCGGTAAACGACGCCGGGTGTCCGCAACCATATGTACATGCGCGCATGGGAAGTTGCATAAGAAGGCGAACTGATCCACGGTAGTCCTGCACGCGGTACTCTACGTCGCCTGTCGATTGAATGGGTTCTCACTGCCCCACACACAGGCGTCATCGCATTAGCATGGTCGCCTATGTACAGGCGCCGGCCGCGTGCAGTACTGCCATGGATCAGTTCGCCTTCGGGTCATGCAACTTGTTGTGCACGCAGGTACATACGGCCGCGGACACCCGGCGTCGTTTGCCGAAATTCAATTTCAATTAAAACATACTAAATGGCCTTTCAGAACATTTTTTTAATAGAGTTTCTTGTTTATGTTCACCCACGGATGCTGTGGTTTGAATTTCTAAATTTAGTTACAGAATATATGATATATTCTGGATGATTCAACTTAGCCTGCGGATTGAGAAGTTATGCAATCCAGCCATGCTACAGCCCATGGCGCAATCATTGGACTCCGACATCGCCACCAGCTCCGAGTTAAATTCGCCAGCGGTGACAGTGGTTTTTTGCAATCATTCCTAATGCTTAAACATGTTTCCAAATGACAATGGTGATGTGTGATAATGGATTTAATAAATGATGAGTGTAAATAAGGAATAACTATTTACAGACATTACAAACGAATTAACACCAAATTACATAGTGCTGACAAGTTAGTATTTGCAGTGCAACCCCACAAAATTACGACGGTCCTGAAGAGCCCAAGTAGGACGTGGCGACGTCAAGCTGACGAAACCGCCAAGGTTGAGTTATTTTCAAGTGTAATTTACCGTCAAACGTAACTGGCGCCTGTGTGGAGATTTGCTATCTCGTACGGTACCTTTAATAGACGAGATGTGTGATCGAACCCCATACGAGTCACTGAATGTTAGTCTATGAAACTTTCATCATATTGTAATCAGTAATTGTAATTTTCGCAATCATTTACATCAAGAGAAGAAGTTACATCAGCACCATCATCATTAGTAATATGGTAACTGAATTTTTCTGCACGGCGGGTCTGGACTTCAATTCCCGGCGGTAGCAGATACCCAATAGTCCAACCCTGCCAACAGGAATACGCCCCTTTTAAATTCAGCATTTCTAATTTCAACGTTAGTTTGTGCTTTTAATTCATCAATAATTTTACTTTTTGATTTGAACTTCAGCTATCGTTTGTCTAGTTAATTCAGTAACAAATAAATCCTTCCAGGTAATTCTACCTTTTGTTTTACACGTAACGATTTCCCAAAGATATTTCTCAACTTGAGAAACTTTTTCAAGAACATCATTGGAATCCCAGAGCAAGCTAAAAACATGTTACGTTTCTGACGTGGCGCACGTATTTCGGAAGTCACGGTTAATCTATGAACGTTGGGTTTACATGATACGTTTATTAATATATATATATATATATATAATATATCTCACACACCCACACACACATAAACCATATACTTAGTACGTTTATGTGTGGAAACTGACAAATGCTTTTGTTTCTCGGCGTACGGGTGTGGGTCATGTAACCGCTTGCTGTACTTCCGTTTAACAGTCCGTCTTATCGCATATTAAAAATTATATACACGATAGTAATCGCTGATATAGTTATACTTGCCGTCATTACGTAATGGAGTATTCATTCATTGGTTATGTATATTATTAATTATTCAGTAATATTACTATGTTTTATTAAATTCATTACTACGCATACACTAGTAATGATTTGTTAAAACCTCCTAAACCGCCTGGAATAGAACCCGGACCTAGCGGCGCTGTCGGTGTCTAGTGTTTGCACCATGGACTGTAGCGCGATGGAATTTCATAACCACTAAGTCAGCAGGCGTAGGTGAATCACCCTGAATATGGCACCAGCAGCAAATGGAAGTGTTTCCCGGGCGATCTTATGTCGGGTCAAATAACATGCGCTATAAAAAAAATTGAGATATTCTTTCATGGAGTTATCCCTTTGTCCTTGAAAAATTTGCGAGTTCAATGACCTGCTGTATTATATGCACTCATGAAGATGCCAACTGCTTATTGGCTGCTTCCTGTCGCAATGCAGGACGGCGATTGGGCCTGCGTCCTGATGCATGTTTACTATTGGCTGAGGACTCTCCAGGAGACGTCAAATAAAGCGTGTATAAATTGCAAAAGTAACCTAACCGTACGCGTTTTTCAGTTCAAGGTTGTATCGAATCAATCCGCTAATTTTTTAAGCAATCTACTTTTATAGCACTATTCGACGCATACACTACGGCCGCTTATATGATCTCATAGTAAATTATAGAAGTCACAGGACTTGGGTCGGCGATTAGCAGCGGCTGTGGAATGCTGAACGGTAGACATTTGCTAGATAACATCTGCTCGCGTGCAGCATGAAACGTCGACAGCTCTAACCAATGCTTCTACTTTATGAACATTGGACCGCTTTCGAGCAAGCAGGCCTGATACTAGTTTCGCACGTTTTATCTTCAAAATACCCATTTCGATGACTGATGTGTCTGTTGCTGGGGAGACGAGAAGGAAGCGTTATCAACGAACTCCAACACACATAAAGAACTCCTAACTGCCATCTGATAGCAGTGTTTCTCGTATGCAGAGCTCACAAAATATTAAGTAGCCTCGTTTTCAGGTGCATAAGTACATGTTTTTTTTGGGACCAACACATTGTGCATACATAAGTTGTAAAACTTTTTAAAACTGACTTTGACGAACGTATGCTTTACTGAGATACTTGTGATGAAAGATACCTTACCAAACATTTTACGCCCAAGAAAATTGTCGAACACGTTCATTAATTAATAAAAGATTTTATTGACCTCTTTAACACCGGTTAGTCTGCGAAACAAGTCGTTGACTGTCAACTGACCCATGGGTTTCGATGTTTTGCCTTATTTATAATTTCTTTGCTTTGCTATACATACATGAATGGAAAACTGACATTGCGTGTTTGTTGGTTTCGTACTCTATTTATGACAAACAAAAAATTAATATATTTGATAGGCAGTTAAAAAGGTTTTGGTAACTTTGGTAGGATGTGATGCCACTTTTGTTAATTTGACGCTAACATGGTTTTATGTAACTCAGTGCTCATTCTAAAATATATTTACTTAGGTGCAGATCATTATTTTGTTATTAATTTTAGAAGTTTATTCTTAATTAAATGTGAACAAGTTATTAATGCGGTGGTTGCCAAGCCCATACAGATGGCAGACCATGATTCTGCCGGAGACTTGTATTTATGGTGATCGTCTTCGACGTGTTATGTTCAGGCTGTTCTGGCGCTATCGAATATACCAGTGCTACATCCATGTTTCAATGTTTCAGTATGTGCTAATGATATCAATAGCTCTATTCTGTGTTGTTTCTGAACATATCAGAAACCATCGCGTTTATATTTAATATATCGCCGTAACTAATATTTGAGAAATATTTAATGGTTGGGTACTTTTCTACAACAATAATTGTTTCTAAGGGCCCGTACACACGATCGCTTTTATTGTAGTCGACCTGGACTGCGAAAAATTGTCGAACAGGGTGACCTATGTACCCGAACCCGGTCACTTACTGCAATTGATTCCGGCTTTGTGTTCCTCCTTGGCTACGGAAGTAGTTCGTACCGACGATGTGAATAGAGGTTTCCTTTAGTACACGTACAGTGTCTGAGGAAGAAGCATTGCTTTGTGTTTTGTTACAAGAGGAGAAAGCAATATCGGAGGTTCTGGATGCTTCACATTGTTGAAGTGCACCAACAATTAAGACAGTTTGACACTCTGTATCACGAACTGTATAACTTTACGGAGAAGTTCTTCCAGTACTTCAGGATGTCGAAATATTACTTCCTTGAGTCACTGCATGAAAAAAAAACCTACCTCACTCAGAAAAGGTTAGCATAAGAAGCAAACCGATAGGTACTGAACTGCTCGCTACATGTGAAACACTATATATAATACAACAGCGAATTGACTAATTTGACAATTTATGGCATTTTATCTTATAGTTATCATTACAAGTACACATCAGAAAATATACATTAAAATCGTTTACACACAGTGCCTAAGAGAACACTGACAATTATTTCGTTACAAATTCATTTTGCGCATATTCGTATAAGTAAAGTGATACCGTAACATTAAGGTGATATTTATAAATTTTTTTTTTAAATTTAGGTATCTGAGAGAGTCTTCGGAAATGCCGGCTTAATGCAGTTGTTAGTTGTCAAATAAACATAGTTTTCAAAATATAACACTCAAATTACGACACACGAGTGTTATAGGCAGGTTCAGAGTTATGAATTTGAATCTAAGCGCGGCATACTGCATTTGTGATACAAGCTACGAAAGGAACAAAAACCACTTTTCGTCTACAGTTTATGATTTTAGTTATTTATTAATAGAGTGCTTAGCCGTTTCACTTTAATGAACAAAAATATATTTACGACAAGTCTAACCCCTATTTTCATCAAAATTCAGAGTGCCAATACTCACTCACCTGTTAATAAATTGCACTCATACAGAATCTGTATGTCCTGCACACCATACAGATTGTATTAAATGGAATTTCATTGGAAAAAAATATATATCCCGTAGCAAAGCCTAGTATGCTGCAGAAATCGAAAAATTAAGAACTTCGAGTTATATTTTTTTTTTGAAAAATATAATGATTTGACAACTAATAACTGCATTAAGGGGGCACATTTCGAAATCTGTTTCAGATAACCAAATAAAAAATGTGAAATATCACCTTATGGTAAATCGCAGATACGTTGGCTGGATTACACTGATTTTGCATGACATCCGTACGATGTGGCAAATAATTCCACGATAGCAAGTAAAGAACGATTTACACATGGCCAAAATACTACTGTAATTAATGCTAGTAAAAATACAAACTTTCCTGCAAAGTTATTTTTTGCTCTGGAAATGGTCGCATATGACTATGTTTACATGCCCGCTGGAATAAGAAAATTACATTTTTCACGATTTGCCAAATACACTAGTTATTTGATATTTCGCTTCTAGATAACATGGAAGAAGTAAACACAATTTTTGCGTGGCATCATTTAGAACATGTCACGGCACGTGTTCAACGACACACTGTGTACTACACATATGGACTGGGTGCACTCATTGCGGCCTGTATACTTTGACGTGCGAGGAGTATAGGTTGGGGGAAGCGAAATATCGCCGCGTCACTAAGTGGCCAATAAGTGGCTCGGGTGAAAATAAACCTGCTGTAGTCAGGTCTGGGTCAGTGTACGGGATCGACTTCAGTAGGCTGCATGTAGTTGGCGTGTGGTTGGTATAACTCCCGTCTGTAAAGAATTCGGCCACTTCCAACGTAGCCTAGGTTAAATGCAGCCACATTTTGTAGCTCGATCTACAACCACAAAAATACAACGTTCGTGTGTAAGGTACCCTAGTATCGCAAAATTGTTCAGCCCGAAATGTTCATTACAGACGTGTCGTATGTATCTGGGTGACCTACGCAAAATAAGGTCGTGGGGAGTCACTCTCCGAGCGAGAGATTTGCGTTAAAATACCTGATAGGCCACGAATGTGTCAGTCCTTACATACTAATATTGATAAGTCTACCATAAATGCAACATGGTATTAAAAACCCAAATAAAATAATTAGTTTCGTAGTATTACCATACGGTATGTTGCGAGAACTTTCTGTGGCTAACTCTGCTGTGATGTATTGTGAGCGACGCAGCAATATTAAAAACAATACTTCCGACATCGAACAAAACAATACACGTAAGACTATAAGCAATCTTAAAAGTTTAGCCGATCCCCATTTTGTGATCACTAGGTTCATACCTTCCTCACAACCCTATCATTGTAAGCAAATATTATGCTCTTTTATCCTCACCTTACTCGGTATAAAATACAAAACCAACAAAAACTTAGTCCCTACTGTTATCATTATGAAACGGGCTCTGTCCTGAATTTCACACGTGGGAAATTTTGCGGCTACTTTAGATGGCATACTGGTTTTCTCCGGTTACTGAAGGTTCCTCACTGACGCGTTCTGTTGCTGCTTCAGCCATAAGACCCATTTCACGTCAAACGTCAAGGATGACAAGACAGCTGCGCGTCCACTTCAGAAGACTGTAATCAGGAGGAAAGATTTACATTTGGCCGTATAACCAGTATAAGGTGGTGTTGAAAAATTTTCCGAACTCCAAACCACATCATCTATGGACTAACATAAATGACAAAAACTATTCGCAAAAAGTTAAAAAAATCCATCTAGTATTTATAAATTCTATTTGAATTTATTCATAAGAACGCCGGGATTCCACAGCAGTTCGTACATTTGTGCACAACAAGTTGCATATGACGAAGGCAAACGGAATCATTTACTAGCTACGATAGAATTTTGACGACCACGCCCATTCTGTTAGCCTTCATGGTATGCAAATTGTTGTACACTCATGTACGGGAAGCTGTAAACTCCCGGCGTTGTTACGTCTTATATCAAATTAAATATAATATACGAGATGAAGTTTCCGAACATTTTGCTACAAGTACATTTTTTTATATTAGTTCATAGATGATGTGGTTTGAATTTTGATATTATGTTCTAAAACACCGTGTATATCTCATTACATTTAACTATATGAAAAGACGGCTGTTAACTAGGTGCTACACATAAAAACAAACGAACTTAAATGTAAGATGACTCTCCCTTCGGTTCTATGTACTCACGAAGACCCAGACTTACGTGTACATATACAACTGCTGGTTTCATGTTATTAATCGATTAGGTTGGACCTACACAATATTGGTTCGTGGTCAATATCTATCTAAACGTAACTCAAACATTCCTGAGCACCAAGTGGGATTCAAGTATGTTCGGAGTTCACTTAAATAATACGGCATTTTAGCCTCTGGCATGTGTGCACATCCATGGGACGTAATATAAAATAAAAATGCATTACTACACACTTGTCTGCCCGCCCATGGCTTTGGTAAAATTTTTAGATGTTATAAAACGTTGATCTTGCTAAATCGAGACTTTCATTGTAGTAATACACTAGCCATGCGTATCATATATGTTACATTTTAAGCAAACCTTTATTTGTGTGATGCACTGATTAAATATTTGGATGCATTTAAGTTTGCGAGCTCCGTAGTTAGGTTAATAATTACATTTATTTTTTAAAATTCTCTTGATAGCACTCTTATGGACGTATCAAGAATTCTAATAAATATTTGTTATATATAAATCATTATAATGTAGTTATTCCGGTATAAATGGCGCAAAAGCAGGTGAAACTACTTAATAAACAGTCAGAATAATAAAGCTGATTCCGTACTTTATAGAAAGTAAAAAGTATTGTTCAAACAATGGAGGTTAACTGCACACAATCAGTGAAATAGGTTTAACATTCTTGTCAAAATTATTTAAGTGTAAAACTTACGCAGGTTTTAATAACGACGAATGTTATACATTTCTACTAATTGAATAACCACCTTCAAGAAAATATCTTTCCCTTCAGGGAACACACATCTGTAAAAAGACTCTGGAAAACCTTCTCATCTTCTTATTTCACCTCGACCGACATCACGCGAGTACCTTCTCGAAAAAAAGAAAGGAGCGAGGCCTTTAAAAGTTCCTCTTTCCACAGTTTCGAGCTCGCTCGGTTCGTGATGATGAAAAGAATTTGAAAAACTTCTTGATGTAAGAAATATCTTCCGCCACCGAGAGAGGCAGGCTGTGAAGATACGACGAAGGAAGGAATAAAGGACGCCACCTCCATGGAGCAGATGTATTCGGCTGTAAAATTTCCTTCAAAACTCTCATAAAACTATTTACTGCGTCATCTCAATCACGCAATATTACCAAACTGTTTCTGCCTGTATAAAACATAAATTTTACTTTCTCTAGGACTATTTAGTCTTTCAGAAATCTCTCTATAGTCCTTCCCTCAAATTCACTTAAACGGAAGATAAATACGCTTATACTTGGATTTTTATAAATTATGTCATCTTGAATTTTTGCTTGCAATTTTAAAAAGGCTTGATTGGCCCGTCATGTAAATGAAAAAATATCGCATACTGCATTTTCCACATTACAATTCTTACATTTACTCGATGTGAAAACTACCCAGATTTACAAACACTAAACTGTTAATTAAATTGGTTGAGACACATTGGAGAATGTAACTAAACGCATGTGAAAAACAGTTATTGTTACGTCAGTTGTGTTAATTTACCCTACCTAAATATTTTGTGGTCACACAATCTGTAAACAAAACAAAGGGCAATTTTTTTTCTTTCTCTCGTACACTTCTTAGCCTTGTCCACAATCTATCTTTGTGCTTTGCTTCAAAGTACGAAGTAAGTTCGGACAATAAGCAAATCATAAGAGAGCGACGCATGGCCTTACCAAATGTAAACCACATATTTCTTCATAAGTTTGAAGAATTATATTTTTGTAAAAGAGAAGTAAAACGTTTTGGGTTTGTAAGTTTGTTACATAACCAAAAGCACAAATATTATTATAATCGCCATTCTCTTAATTTAAAGCTCGTATTAATATTTGTAAATAAATTTTTTACATTTTGGGAGTAAGCAAATTAAATAAATTATACGAACCAATTTATAGGCCTCTAGGTTTGAGCGGCGTCGAGGATTTCTGCTCCAATGTTTCGGCAGTCGTTGCTGCTGCCATCTTCAGGAAACAATACCTGTCTAGCAATACTCTGTTCGTAACTGGCTTAGGAATAGTAAACACGAATGGCCCAAGCTTCGTCCACATGCTTACATCGATGTAACATCTCAGAGCATTGTTTTGCTGTTCTTCTTACGAGACAGTTATCATTTTGAATAGCATATTGCTTTGATGGAGCACTGGAAAATACTTAAGTATTTAAGTATATAACGATTAAATTAGAACAACTTGGAATCATTTAACTTAAGTGAAAGAGTATAAAGAGTAACGAGTATAAATACGTCGCTTTTCACACATATGGCAGTAATAAACACTTGGTAGGTAAATATTTTCAACATTGCCTAACAATTTTTCCAAAAATGTTCAACATTAAGTAGATGATAAATGGGGATTCTAGCGCATCCCATTTTTTCCGACAACTAGTTCCAAATCACAAGTAAAAAGTAACATGATTATTTCCCATTCATTTTAACAAGGGTACAAGAAATAATTGAAAAAACTCAAAATCAATGATTCAATAAAAAAACGATCAAAATCAAAAAAATTTGACCTAAAATCAGGCAAATGTCTCGTTTTTCGAGCGGCTTTTTCATGTTTCTAGAAGCGACAATTTTAAGTTCCAAAAAAAAAAAAAAGCAGTTTGCATCGAAAATCAAGCAATTTTACCTCTAAATCAAGCAATTTTGTTAGTTTTTCGATAAAGTGTTGTTCCAGGATCGAAAATCAAGGAATTTTACCTCATAATCAAGCAATTTATGTATTTCTAGAAACGCTAATTTTGCAAGGGAACAATCTGAAACAAGTGATTTTAAGGGAAATTCAAGCAAACTAAGTTAAAAATCGAAAATTAATAGATACAAATTAATGGCATTTAAATAATTTAACGGAATTCAATATCGTGTACTGATTATCCATTTTTCATTTCTTTTAAACCATTATACTATATACAAACTTTTTTCTCGTGTAATTAATTTATAGTCCTTTGCATCTAATATCTTTTCATATCGGTCTGGTAAAGTGATTTTATACTTATCATCTAGAATGCAAATCATCTTTTTTTTACCATACTTAAATTCTTGAATTTGTGAAAATCTGTGGCTTCGTATCAGTTATCAATATCTAGATCATGTAGTTTTGCGAATTCAAACGAATTGTTTAACTTTCTGAGAAGTGATTCCATTTGTTTTATTTATATAGAAAAAACATATAAAGAAGAAAAAACGAAATCTTTGTTTAGTATTTAAAATAAAAATGCTCTTAATAGTTTTAATGGTTTAGTCTCATTACACATTTTACATGTTTTTGTTGGATAATTGTTGAATTGGGTTTCATTTAAAACATCAAGTACCATATTGTGCAATTTAGAAGTTTATAATTTTTTTCTTATAAATTATAAATATAAGCGACACCCTCTAACAAAAAGTAAAATACTAAAATTTGTAAAAAGTGCAATGAATTATTAAATAAATAAAGCATAACGTTAACCAAAACACTAAAGATAGGCTTTGTAACATATGTGAAAAATGTTGCATTGAAAAATGTATAAATAATTACAAATTAAATAAAGCGAAGGTATTATGTGAACATGGAAAATATATTTATAATGTATCTCTAGAAAAGCATAAAAATTCAAAATTACACAATACGACACTAGATGTTTTAAATGAAACCCAACACGACAATATCCAACAAAAACATGTAAAGTGTCTAATGAGATTAAATCATTAACACTATTCTATTAGCAAAAAAATATGAAGGACAAAAATATAACAAAATGCAATACTTGTTATATTGAATACATGAAGAAATATAATCATAGTAAGAAGTTAATTAATTAATAAATATTGCTTTCGATACTAACATTAACTAAAATTTTGTGTTATTTGAGTAAAAAAATTATGGTGCCCAATAGTCCATAAAAATTAAACAATTAAATTGTTTTTCTTTACAAATATAACTATAAAAATTGAGGCGGCAAAAATAACAGCAAAACTAACGGCTGTGTTAAGTAGAGATGGTAGGTAGGTGTAGGTAGTAGGAGTAGGTAGGTAGGTAGGTAGGTAGGTAGGTAGGTAGGTAGGTAGGTAGGTAGGTAGGTATGGTAGGTAGGTAGTAGGTAGGTAGGTAGGTAGGGTAGGTAGGTAGGTGGTAGGTAGGTAGGTAGGTAGGTAGGTAGGTAGGTAGGTGGGTTAGGTAGGTAGGTAGGTAGGTAGGTAGGTAGGTAGGTAGGTAGGTAGGTAGGTAGGTAGGTAGGTAGGTAGGTAGGTAGGTAGGTAGGTAGGTAGGTAGGTAGGTAGGTAGGTAGGTAGGTAGGTAGGTAGGTAGGTAGGTAGGTAGGTAGGTAGGTAGGTAGGTAGGTAGGTAGGTAGGTAGGTAGGTAGGTAGGTAGGTAGGTAGGTAGGTAGGTAGGTAGGTAGGTAGGTAGGTAGGTAGGTGGTAGGTAGGTAGGTAGGTAGGTAGGTAGGTAGGTAGGTAGGTAGTAGGTAGGTAGGTAGGTAGGTAGGTAGGTAGGTAGGGTAGGTGGTAGGTAGGTAGGTAGGTAGGTAGGTAGGTAGGTAGGTAGTAGGTAGGTAGGTAGGTAGGTAGGTAGGTAGGTAGGTAGGTAGGTAGGTAGGTAGGTAGGTAGGTAGGTAGGTAGGTAGGTAGGTAGGTAGGTAGGTAGGTAGGTAGGTAGGTAGGTAGGTAGGTAGGTAGGTAGGTAGGTAGGTAGGTAGTAGGTAGGTAGGTAGGTAGTGTAGGTAGGTAGGTAGGTAGGTAGGTAGGTAGGTAGGTAGGTAGGTAGGTAGGTAGGTAGGTAGGTAGGTAGGTAGGTAGGTAGGTAGGTAGGTAGGTAGGTAGGTAGGTAGGTAGGTAGGTAGGTAGGTAGGTAGGTAGGTAGGTAGGTAGGTAGGTAGGTAGGTAGGTAGGTAGGTAGGTAGGTAGGTAGGTTAGGTAGGTAGGTAGGTAGGTAGGTAGGTAGGTAGGTAGGTAGGTAGGTAGGTAGGTAGGTAGGTAGGTAGGTAGGTAGGTAGGTAGGTAGGTAGGTAGGTAGGTAGGTAGGTAGGTAGGTAGGTAGGTAGGTAGGTAGGTAGGTAGGTAGGTAGGTAGGTAGGTAGGTAGGTAGGTAGGTAGGTAGGTAGGTAGGTAGGTAGGTAGGTAGGTAGGTAGGTAGGTAGGTAGGTGGTAGGTAGGTAGGTAGGTAGGTAGGTAGGTAGGGTAGGTAGGTAGGTAGGTAGGTAGGTAGGTAGGTAGGTAGGTAGGTAGGTAGGTAGGTAGGTAGGTAGGTAGGTGTAGGTGGTAGGTAGGTAGGTAGGTAGGTAGGTAGGTAGGTAGGTCATTTAGCTAAAGTACTTGGAATAAAATATATAAACAGGATAAGGAAAGATGGTTTAATTAGAACTATTACACCATTTATTTGACCAATAATTATAGAGGAGAAAATAAGAAGAATCGATGAGTAAAGAATAAGATACTTCACAAATTGGCCATTTTCTTTTGCCAATATAAATGAATTATATAAGAAAGATAGAAAGAAATTGAAAAAAAAAAAATTCCAGTCTCTAATAATCTATTTGCACAGCCTAGAAATAAAAGTAAGCGGGTAACAGAATGGAGAACAAAGAATAATTTTACAAATTTACCTTCAGCTGATTCTAATATCAGTGAATTATACACCAAAGATAGAAGAGAATTAAAATAAATATTTCCATTCTATAATAATTTATTTGTTAACAAAGAAGCAGACGAACCAATAAAAATTACATAGTTAATAAAGCTTTTAATGGTATAATATGGACATTTAACATTGCAAATTCCTTTAATTTAGTACAACCTAATCTCTTTTTAACTTCAGTAAAAGATAAGGTTTCTGAGATAATACTCAATTATCTTAGAACATTTAAGGGGTTAAAACAAGCATTAAATTTTGTACCAGCTTTCGCTAGCAGGCAAATTACCAAGTAGAATTATTCACATTTCAGCCATTTAATCATAGAATATTAAACGAAGGAGAATTTATAAAGATCTATAAAATTGTAAAACAGGAATTACTTACACAATTATCCGAATTTTACAGAAGAGGTTCAGGATGGACTTAATATAGAGTAACTGGAATATAATTAGCTGTAAATAAGTATAATACATTAAATAGAGCATCATATATAGAATTACCAGAATAAATAAAAAATAAAAAAGCATGCATAAATGTAAAGAATAATGATCAAAAATGTTTTCTTTGGGCAATAAAATCGGCACTATTTTCAGTAGAAAAAGATCCTCAAAGAGTAACTAAATATGAAAATGTGGGTCCTAATATTGACAAAGCTTTAGATAAATATGAATATCCCATTCAATTTGACGATATACCAAAATAGAAAAACAAATTGGCACCTCTATAATTGTATACTCTTTTGATGACAAGTTCAATGTATATCCTTTAAAACTTACAAAAATATAAAGGAAAAACATATAAATTTACTTTATTTCAAAGATGATATAAATTCACATTACTGTTGGATTAAAGAATTATCGAGGTTACTTTCAATGCAAAAAGATAATCATAAATGTAAAAGTTATATATGCGACATGTATCTTCAATTCTTTACATCTCAAGAGAGAGAAAATAAACATTCAGAAAATTGTTATAAAAACGAATCAGAAAGAATAACTTTACAATTAAAGGTGAAAAAAAAATTCTAAAAACATTAAGCATACAACGAAAATTCCTTTCACAATATATGCAGATTTTGAAACAATTCTAAGGAAAATTTCAACCACTAAACCAAACGAAAGAGAATTAAGTTCAATTAAGATTATAAAAATATCCAACTTTAACTGAAGATGATATTGATAATGGTTTTTATAAGGAAATACTTCAAGAAATATATAATCATACTAATGATCAAATCAATAACATTGATTTAAAGTTAAATGATGAATCATATTCTATGAAATATTAATTACACGAAGCATCTGGTTTTGGCTATTATGTTGTATCTAGGTATGGTGATTATAAGCCTCCAGTAGTATATCAATGGTAAAGTGTACATAAGATGTTTATACAATCAATAAAAAGGGGGAAAAAAATATTGGGGAAATATATTCACAAAGTGAACCAACAAAAGGAGAACAAATATTACATAGGGAATCAAAAAGTTGTACTATTTGCGAATGTGAATATACAGAGGAAAATAAAAAAGTACGCCACCACGATCATATAACTGGAAAGTTCATTGATCCAGTATGTAATAATTGTAATCTACAACTAAAATAACCAAATTTTGTACAAATTTACTTCCATAATTTAGCTGGATATAATGCTCATTTATTCATTAAAGAGTTAGGATATGATGATAAAACTATAGATTTAATTGCAAATAACAAAGAAAAGTTTATTGCTTTTGGGAAAAAAACAGAAAATTTAAAGCTGCTATGTATAGATACATTTAAATTTATGACTAGTAGTTTATAAAAATATCATATAATTTAAGAAAATATAGAATTATACATACCCAAAAACATTTTCCAAAAGATCAGGTGGATTTAGAAATTAGAAAAGGGGTTTATCCATACGACTTTATGGACAGTTGGAAGAAATGTGACGAAACAGAACTTCCCCCAAAGAGTGAATTTTATAATAAATTAAGCGAATATGATATAACTGACGATGAATATAATCACACAAAACTTGTATGGACTCAATTTAATATAAAAAAAAACTTTGGTGAATACCATGACTTCTATTTAAAAAGTGATGTTACTATTAGCAGATATATTTGAAAATTTTAGAAATATGTGTATAAATGCTTATGATTTATATGTCTCATGGTATTTTACAGCACCAGGATTATCTTGGGATGCAATGTTAAAAATGACTAAAAAACCATTATATTTATTGCATAATTAAGATATGATTTTAATGGTAGAATAGGGTATAAGAGGCATATCACAATGTTCTAAACAATATTTTAAAGTCAATAATAAATATTTAGAATATATTAATTCAAATCAAGAGTCTAACTATTTAGCATATCTCGATTCAAATAATCTTTATGGATGGACAATCTCACTATTTACTATATAGTGGTTTTGACTGGGTTGATTATACATTGAATGATTTAGATTACTGGAGTAAAAAATATGTGATTAGGAGGATGATTCTGAGTATGGTTGTATATTAGAGTTGATTTAGAATATCAACAATAACTACATAATTTACATAAAGTTCTTCCATTTTTCCCAGAAAATAAAGTAGTTCCAAAAACAAAACAATCTAAATTCTTAACAACTTTACACAACAAACAAAAATATGTGATATATTATCGTAATTTAAAACAGTGCTTAAAGAATGGATTAAAACTTACTAAAATACATAGAGTATTAGCATTTTTATCAGCCTGATTGGTTGAAAAAGTATACAGATTTGAATGCAGATATAAGAACTATTGCTAAAAATGGCTTTGAAAATGATTTTTACGAACTTAATGAATAAATTTGTGTTTGGTAAAACAATGGCATATTTAAGAAACACATAAGATAAATATTAGATGCATAAAAATGTAAAAAATTTATATCAACCCCAAAAGTTTAATAAAAATACTATATTTAACGAGAAGCTTGCAGCTTTTCATATGGACAAGATAAATGTAAAATTTAACAAACCTATTTATGCTGGCATGTAAAATTTTATAAACATCAAACGAATTAATGCATGGTTTCCATTATGAAGTGATAAAACCAAAATATTACGATAAAATTGAACTATGCTATCAAGATACCGACTCGTATTTTTATAACATAAAAACAGAAGATTTTTACGAAAATGTGAAGTCAATGTTAGATAATTTAGATACAAGTGATTATCCAAATTATATATATATATAACATGCCTCAAATAAATAAAAGTTTTAAGTAAAATGAAAGATGAATGTAATGGGAAAATATTAAAAGAATTTGTTGGTTAACAAGCAAAAATGTATGCATACAGAGTTGAGGACAAAGAAAACAAAATATCGAAAGGAGTAAAGAAATGTGCTGTTAGCAAGAGAATTTCATTTGATGACAATAAGAAATGTTTGTTTGATGAAAAAATACAATATAGAACAATGAACTTAATAAGGAGAAAAAAGCATGAAACACACACAGTGGGTGTTAATATTATAGCATTAAGCCCGTGTGACAACAAAAGGATTATACTAGAAAGTAAAATTGATCCATTACTATACAGATATGGAAACATAAAATCTTTAACATCTTTAATTTCGAAAAGTATATCGATATCTGCACCATCAAAATCAATAAGTTTACCATTTTCGTCTCTAATTTCTAAGACAATATAATCAAAATTTCCATTGTTTAGTATATAAAAAAATTGGATACGGTGGCTCATAGCTAATATAATCTTTAAAGCCAAACATAGTTTTGGTGGAAAACTAGCAATTATATCAGTTTCTAAATGATTAGATTCATCATATTTTATGAACATAACATATGCCAATTTGCAGTGGATATTAATTGATTTATACGGATTAAAGTTAGGCAATTTAGTGCCCATGACAACTTTGTCCTTTTGAATAGTAATATTTTTATCAAAACCAAGAATATCAGATAATCTATCATCAAGTTCAATATCAAACATAGATTTAATAGATATTCTGTTTTTCACATTATCTGATGTTAACTCATTGTTGTTTGCTGAAAATGGATCAATTGAATTTATAGCTTCTTTTAAAGATTCAATATAGTATTGGCCCATAGGGATATTTATAACCTCGTTTTTATCCACAACAGTGCTCATATTTTCAATGGTAATTATTGTTACTGTCTATATTTGGAATTCAAAATTTTTTATGAAAATTAACTAATGCAATCGAGTTATCTTTATGAATGACATCATAGTGAAGTTTCTTCTTAAGTACAGAAGTATTATTTGTTAACTTGAATAATTCATTATCCATTTAGTACCAAAAATTATTGTTATTAAATGAAAAAGCAGCAGCCAAAGCAGCAAAATTAATTGGGGTGTCAGTGTTTTGATTTCTGAAGAAAACTCTAAAAATAAAAAGATGGCGAATTATTGCCTGACAATAATAGACATATAATTATAGTCTCAAGCAATCGTGGGAAAACCAATATAATGACCAATTTTATTTATAAGACAGGTTGAATAAATTTTAATGAACTGTATGTTTGCTCAAAAAGTATGAATCGATCCAAATATATTCTGAAACAAAATGATTTTGATTAGGCATTAAAAAAATTTCAAGTTAAAGAAAAAATGGCACACTTTAAAAATAATTATGAGGAAATGGTCCCTTAAATTAAGGTGAAGATGAATCTCTAATTGTGTTTGATGATGTCATTTTAGGCAATCAAGACATAGTTCGTGGGTACTTTGCTATGGGAAGGCATAAACACATTGATGTATTTTATTTAGCACAAACTTATTCTAAAATACCAAAGCCACTTGTGATAAACAATGCCAATTTTCTATGTACATTTAGACAAGTTGACACAAACTTGAGCCACTTTGTCGGTCGGGACATGTCATATGAGAAATTTTAAGAGATTTGTGCATGCTGTTGGGGAGAAGACTACGGTTTTATCACAATAGATACAAGCGGAAAATGGACAATGGGGAGTATTAAAATCAAATAAAATATTTTATATTTACTCTCTCTATTGTGAATTGTATACGAGAATATATCTATTTTTTACTATTTTAAATGGAGAATAGTTGGTGCTTGAAGTGTAAGAAAGTCGCTGAAATTAATAATATAAAATCTGAAAATACTAAAAATGGACGATTAATTCAGAAAAGTAAATGATCACTATAAAATGTCACAAATCAATATAAAAAAATTGCCCAATGCAAGAGAAGGCATATTTAATGAATTCTATAAACCTGCATGAAAAAATTTCCCCAGAAGAGAAGAAATTTCGTATGGTACTAATGGTTTATGGCAAATCGATCTTATTGAAATGGATACTGGTAATTTAAAAGGCATATAGCATATAAACATTGGTTACAAGTATATTATGACAATTATCGACTTTTTTTTCTTCGAAATATGCATTTTCTATACCAATCAAAGATATAACAGCCAAAAATGTGGAAAATGCTTTAGAATCTATATTTGTTAAAAGAAAACCATGTAATATTAAAAGCGATGCTGCCTTACAATTTTATAATAAAATATTCAAAGAACTTATTATTCTACATACAGTGAACTAAAAGCCAGTTGAGTGGAACGATACAATCGCACAATGAAGAACAAAATGTAGAAGAAATTTTCTGTGAATGGCAATTACAAATGGGTAAATATATTAAATTATTAGTTAAAGAATACAACACAAAGCACACTACTATTGGCATGAAACCAATTTATGTCAATAAAAAGTGAAAAAAATTTAAGACCAAGATTTTGCGAATGTGATTACTAAACCGAAATACAAAGTTGGCCATATTGTCCGCGTAAGCAAGGGTAAATTAATATTTGAAAAGAGTTATACAGCTAATTCGACAACAGAATAATTCACCATTTTGAGGGTTTTAATAATGATGTACCAACTAACAAACTGAAAGATGAAAAAGGAGAAGAAATACAGGGTAGTTTTTATGAATACGAAATTATGAAAACCGGACTATCCAAATGAATATTTGGTCTAAAGAGTATTAAAAACTAAAGGCGATAAAAGTTTATGTAAAATGGTTGGGTTTTGATAATTTGCATAACTCTTGGAAAGTCGACCGCCTAACCACTGATCGAACTGGCGAGATGCGTGAAGAGATAACTTTACTGCATTTTGTGGTAGCACTCGTGGAGTATTCGCTGTTACGCGAGGGGATATCGCGTTTGTAATAACCTTTTCCTTGTCATGACGAGAGAGCTCGCTGTGGTCGAGAACGAGGAAAAACTGTGCAGATATGCTTTTTCCTGTTGCTGTAAGATCGTGCGGGGGTCGTCGAAGTAGATAAAAGAATAGTTAATATTTATATTTTACGAATATTCCTACTGTAGACACCAAACAAATATAATCATATTTATATATTTAAGTGTTTTTAATCAAAAAATTTAAAATGCCACCTATGTTAACACCAAAAGGCTTACTGTAATGTATTTTTCTGAGATCCCTTAATAAAATTCACAGTATCGTCAGGTGAAATAGTTATTAACAGTTATGTTATAAACATTACAATCTAGCAAAAAAGTAAAGAAAATGGTTTATTATCTAAGTGAAAATGATTATTACTTTTATTCCACTTTGAAGGTAAATAAAATATATGTGATTTTTCTTTCTTACATTTTTCAATTTTCGATTTAATAAGTGTATCACAATAATTCAAAAGTGATTTATTTAAATTTAGCATTTTATTAGCTATTTCTTTATCGAAATGTCTCTTGTTGACAGCATCTTTTCCTTCTACAGGATCAGCCATATTAAAAATTCTGCATTCCTTAAAAAGAAATATAAGATATTGTAAAATCAAAGCAAGTTCTTAGTTTACTTTGTAAATCAGAATCACCTAAATTGCATTGTGAATCTACATAGGTTTTAAAAGCATAATCATTAGTGTAAAAATTTTTATTTAATGATTTGATTAATGGTTTCCGAAATATATCTGTCATTTAATAACATAGAATTTATATCATTATACTTAAATCCTCTCGAAAAATGGTGTAAAACAATTAAACATAGATGTCCACATATAACTGAACTAAAATTCTGAATTCGATTATCATTCAATATAGTAAACATCATTATTTCCTTTAAAGTAGCAAACCTAATGAGTACAAGGATTTGCTGAAATCTCAAAATTTACTACAGCACATTCATTTTTGTGCATCCTTTTTGGTAGTTCGTCAATCATATAAACTTTTCTGAAAAGCTTAATATTTAATAGTTTTACGTATTTTTCGATATCGATATTAGATAATGGAGCTAAATTTTTTTGGCCTTCCTCTTTTTAATCCGAGTCCAGCCTTGTTTTCATTGCTAAATTGTCTCTTTTGTTCTTCTAGTTCTTTGTTATTTTGTCTAGTTTGTTCAACAGAAATATATATTGCACCAGCTGCTCCTGTTAACGCGCCGAGTGTACCTAAATCAGCAAGTATAATGGCAACAACTCCCCCATGATGTAAATCACTTTCAGATTATTCTTTGGCCATATTTTTGACTGTTGGAAATGATAAAGTTAGTTTAAAACGTTTGCCTTCTTTGAATTTTTTTGTTGTTTTCCTCTTAATTTGATCATCTGTTAAAATTATCTATACCCAAATCTTTTAATTCTTCAAAAGGAATATCGAAAATTATATTTGTTATCTTCATTTATAAATAAACAAATATATACATCCAATAAAACATTTTAACTCCCCAACCTAATTTTCTTTTTGTAAACATTGTTAAGGCAACGGCAGCAGAAGCCTTTTTTTCTCCAATCGGAGTATTTTTATTTAACCTGATTTCTTTAGCTTCCTTTTGTAAAATTTTAACAACTTCATGTCTAGAGTCAACATTTTATCATCTTCATCTAATTTATTTATTCCTTTATCGCCTCTTTCCAATCTTTTATCTAATTTTGTAAATGGTCCACAACAATTATAACCAGGCAAATGCATTTCGGGTAAATTAAAATTGTTTACCATGATGTCCAGAATTCCAAAATGAGTGTGGAATTACATTTAAAACTATTATAAGATAAGGAATTCCTTTTGGACTATTAACAACAAAATCAGAAAATTTATTCTCGATCATATTCATTATGCTTATTTTTTCACTGTAAAAATTTTTATTTCCAGCATTTTCTTCACCATGAATAACTAATAATTTATCAACCAATTATCTAACTTCATCCATCCAATTATATTATTTTCGCAAACTATTGTATTTTTTATACCTTCTCCAGATCTAGTAGTTATTGGAGGAATTCTTTCTGGTGTATTTGGCATTGTTCTTGAATATGGTTTTATATAAGATTCACAAATGGGGCTTTTGATATTAATATACTTCCAACGTCCTCTCGAAGCTACCTTTTATTGGGAGTATATTGTTGGAATGTAGGATTGGTTGCTCTAACATTTTCTGCTTCATTTTCATAGTCATTATCGGTGTATTTATCCTCAAGAGCCTCTGGTGAATTTTCTGTAAACAAATTACAAAGTCCTGATCTTAATTTATATTCTTTATTCATAACAAATAGTGTATAATTATTCATCGTTACTTTGGTATCACCAATGTAAAAATTTTGTCCAACTCCACGTAAACAAAATTATTTATCAATAACATTAATTCTTTCAGAAATTTCTGTTCAGAGATTTATAGTAGAATCAGACGCGGTACGCGTTCAATGAGACACTGCATGTGGTGAATTTTTCATTGTTACAATTCTCATTTGCTCTTCCAAATAAGGAGACTTTTGTTCTGAGAATAATTCTCTTTCGAATGACGTTTCTTCTGGTGTTGGCGGATAATCTAAATTTTTCACGGCAACAAGAACTAATGATATTACATTTTTGTTTTCTTCACTTCCTTTTTATACTTTTGAACGCTATTTAGTAATTCGTCTAATGGTTGTTCTTTCTTCTTATATTTTTCATATTCTTTTTCACGCCGCATTTGTATTTTTTATATCTTTCAATGAGTTATTGAACTCGAGAAACTCCCTTTGATTCCGTCATATAGATATATGTTTTTTTTCTTATGAATTAGTTATAAAAGTATTGAGAGTTACGAGAGACAAACTTTTCCCCCAACTGATCAAACAAGGGGGAATTCAAATGTTTACAATAATATAATTGAATTTGACATTCCTTTAGGTGATGACTTTTATTTTACAAATTATGCTTATGTTTATGAGCAATTTAGTATACTAAAGAGAGATCAGGTTAGAGCTGAGGCAGAATATGATGAAAAAGATTATATTGATGTTTGTTCTATCTTTTTTCCTTTTCAATTTTCTAGGGTAGAAATCTCAAAACATGGAAATATTATTGAAGTTGTCGATAATCCAGGTATAACATCAACAATGAAAAATGCTTTATTAAGACCACCAAGTGAACAAAATGATTTATAATTTACAGGTGTTGATAATATATATATCGAAATAAATCTGTTTCTAGACATATAGAATTGTAAGTTAAAATTGTTTCTTGTGATAAAAACAATGTAATGTATCCGCGGAGATATTTATTTGGTTTTATTCGTGATAACAATGAGATTTATTGGAACGGAGGCTATAAAATTACTTTTTTTTCGTAATTCATCTGATAACAACTGTTTATTTCTTTATGAAACTTTAGATAAATATAATACAATTACGAAACATCATCCTGATCCTGGTAAAATTGTTATTGAAAAATTAGAAATTATGTAGCCTATTGTTTATATATGAATCTAACACCACCAATGCAATTAAAGAAAAAATATACAAAGATCCAAAAATACCTATTAGTTTGGATTATTGGCAATTTTTATAAAAATAAGTTCCTGGTCATTCAACTGTTTCTAACTTTGATATAAAATATCAATTTAATAGTTTAAAATTTGATACGCCCGATTTTATAATTGTAGGTTTTCAACTTAATAGAAGAAATCTTGCTAAATAGGTAAACACGCTACTATGTTTGATCATTGTAATGTGAGAAATATTAATGTTAAAAACTGTATAAATTAAATTTTTCCTAAAGAAAACTGGAATCCAGACTTTTATAAAAACTGTGTTTGTTTTAAGCAATTTCTTGCTTATAATGATTTTAGAAATTAAAATACCAAACTAGATACCAACTTTAGAAATAATGAACTTTATTATACACCAACTGTAAACTTTGATGCTAATATTAATTACTATTCATTTTCGCGGCGGGGGAAGGGGGGAGGGGGTGGACACGAACTCTCGCCTCTTGCATTGACATCTAGCATGCTGACCATTACTTTACCTTATTCTGGGGCCAAGTTGGCTGAGCGATTAGCACATTCGCCTCCCACCAAGGCGAACCGGGTTCAATCCCCGGCCGGTCACAGGACATTCGCAAGTGGGAATCGTGCCGGACGATGTCGTTGGTCGGCGGGACTTCTCGGAGGTGTTCCGCTTCCCTCGCCCCTGCATTCCGGTGCTGCTCTATATTCACTTCAATCACTCTCATTAGATCTCAAGACCTCGCTGTTCAGAGCCACCTAAATCTCTTCACTGACTTACTTTGCTATATTCTCTTATGTTTTGGTGACGTAATACAATATCTATTCGGAGTTAAATTACTAACGAACACACAGTAAAAATAAAACCAGTTATTCCATTAGCCTTATACATACCACGTGAGCATTTCAGTAACTAATATATTGCAGTTAAACAGAAAACCAACCAGTGTCGTCAAGAGAAAAAACTTCCTACCGGAATCGCCATATTAACACAAAAACGTTGGCTTTAATGTAATTTCTCGCAGCATGTATGCAACCTGGATGCTATTTGTCTGTTTTGGAAGGCAGTCGAGATGTATTAATATTTCCGTGGCGCGAAACAACAAATCCCCTTCAAAGTTAATTTGTTGTAAGGGATTTTAATTTTTTCTTCACATTTACTATATATATATATATATATATATATATATATATATATATATATATATATATATATATATATATATATAATCACAAATTATTCAATCATAATATGGTCATCCAATCTTAAACAAATATATTTTCTATTAAAGTAGCTACCAGTAAAGTATGGTAGTCATAAAAAAAACCCATGATAAGCCACGACTGCACCAGCAATGGTCTTTGGATGTACCGCTTCGCAGCAATATGTGAAGATTATGTGCGGCCGGTGCTAGAATACAGTTGGTAAGCCATTTACGAACCATTAGTAGTCACATACTTTCAACAATCAGTTTTATTTCCATCAACATTCAATGTGTCATAATGTACACGCCTAATGTCCTGCTGCCTGCAAATTAACCATAACAGGGCAAGTTTTGTAGATCCCATATGTTTTCTGGTCCAGCAGTAATCCAGCAATGCCCTTAGTCAAACCACATACGCCGAATGTGTCTTGCTACATTGGTGTTTTATTTTCGATATTTGAATGAAATTAAAGTAACGAAATTGATTTCTAGCATCTGTAGATTAAATCGACATTTGTAGATAACATTTTCACTTTTACACTAAAACCAGCCCTCTTGCCTATCCAGGTCGCGAGATATACAGTCCGGAAATTTTCACACATATCCAGTAGACCGCTAGTGGCCACATATTCAAGTCCCATGCCTGGCAAATACGCAGTGCCTACTTACAGTCATTCTCGCGTCGTATTCGTATAAACGATCACCCAACGACACCACGTTCATTTCAAACGTGTTATTAGTAACGAAGTTATACTATCGGAATGGTTCAACCTTCTGACGTTACACCAGCGTTTGCGCCGTGGTACCCCACGCGTTGTTCTGGTTTTGAAGACGTATTCACGTCGAAACGTCACATACATCCCCACGCGCAAGTGTGATCTCGCAGCGCGCTAATATTTTCTGCGCACGTCTGCCAGAGGTGCAAAATTTCTCCTTATTGATGCTCCCGGGCAAGGGACTTTATTCAGTATATGCAGATTAACTCTCCCAGAATTTTGAGGGACTAAGCAAATTTTAATTTTTCGCATCCTTATACTTCAATGGCTAACGACGAATGACCGTTTTTTTAAGGCTCCTCTTTGTTCGTTTTCCCCCTCTTTCCCTTTCAACTTCGCTCATGGTCCGTGAATAAGAGAACATTGATATTTAGTGGGCTTGTTAAATTGACGGTGCGGCGTCGCATCAGTATAATGAACCACACTGACAAGTTCTAGAACCGTAAATTAATTTTTAGTTTTCCACTAGAGTAAGCTAAACGATTACATAATATTTAAGTGTTTACCTCTTCCTGTGTCCTCTCATATGATTGCGAGTATCTAAGCAAGGCATCCCGAAGTCGAGTTACATCACATTATGACCAGTAGAAAGGATTCGTTCAAATTAATTTTTAATACTCACCCAAGTACAGCCAGCATTATGGATATTGTTGGAACATATTCAGTTGTTCGGTATAAATTGCATACCGACCGTAATAATAATTATGAGTGCTCGTCTGTAAATAAGTGTCTGACGTACGAGTTTATTATTGCCTATCAAAACACAACTTGTATAAGGAATTTAGCGGTAAAAGTTTGAGAATTTCCTGATATGTGAAAGTATGTATTTTTATATAACGCTGCGTAGAAAATTACGGAAGAAATGGACTGTAAATTTGCGTATTTAAGCCTCGCAAAAATTTGTTAATAATTCCATGCTTGTGTTATTAAATTACAGCATATCCTTATCTAAGGCATATAAACAGTGAAAATTATATATAGTTACAATTTTTTAAATAATTGTGCGATAAACTAAAATTATATAATATTTTGGTAGTCTATCAACACGCAAACACTCTGCGTAAATGGCAGCAATAGGTTGAGAATTTCGCTGGATATGCTCAAATAATTAATTTCCCCATGTAGTGTTACATCACAAAATTGTACAAATAACAGCCTTTCAGTGTGGTTATTTACTGCTGGCGTCAGGTACTCCCAGCGTACCAATATTATTTGGAATTGGTCAAAAGGTTGGGTAGACATTTTCCTATGGTAATAAAATTTCTTATTTCATTTACAGTTGCACTTTGCGACCCTGTAAATGCGAAATGCTAGGACATCTCCCAGTTAAAGAAAACTTCCCATAACCTCAAATTGTTTAGGTTGGCCGAATTGTTTGTTTATGTGTAGTCACATTGGTGTTTATGGGAACAATTTACATTTTTTTTTCACGGTACATGACAGAGATGTACACCAGGGAGGAGTCAGTGTAGCGAGGGGCATTGTACTTAATGAAAACCCTGTGCTATGGTTGATTAGTGAGTGTTATTTAGTAGATAGTTCTCCTTTTGTGAAGCTGGGAGTGCCCGGAGTAATCGCCATCAGTTACAGGGAGTGGGCATGTAAAGTAGAATCATTATGCACCCTATGGCAGAGCGATAATAAGTTTCGGTGTCGATTTTCACATCCCGGATTTGGTGGTGTGCTGGATGTGTGTTAAGTGCATTCCATAGCAGCCAAAATGTTGGACTGTGAAGCACCCAGGACAGAACTCAAGTTAGGGTAATTCTGGAGTCAGTAGCGTTCTGAAATGTGCAGCAATATGTTTTAGATCCCCTGGCATATTGGATAATGAGCCTTTCTATACCGACGTCGTGTGGACGTAAGCATAACGGCCTAGGTCATGCCTATGCATCTCGGAGATTGTGGAGTGATGTATATGTGGCAGTATGTTCTGGAGTCAGCATCATGCCGGATCGTAAGGGGCAATGTACCAACAGCTAGAAGATACAATATGTTTCGGGGCGATTTGTTTGTATCTCGTGGTTGTGTCAGTATACTGCATCTATGTGGGTATGATGTATCCTGCCAGTGTACTGAATCGTGAGGAGCTTATCAGCCATAAATGCTCTAGATAAGGGCAGGCATATGGGATATTGTTTGACATGCCTCCGGCAGGAGAGAGGGGGAGAGAGAGATAGGACACACGAGAAATGATTTAGATAAAGAGGATATCAGAGGTCCCCCTGTACTCACATGACTATGAGATGCCAACCCCAAGGTTAGCCATCTTCATCTTCACCAGGAGAGCAGACATCCTGCATTTACAATTTTGGTGGGATGCTCCTGCCGGTAACAACTCACAGCTTCGCCGAGGTCCTGGTTATGCAGGGGATGGTATGAGACTGTCGCTTGACAAGTGGCTATCATGTGATGAGACTAAGATAGTTTTCCCATGAATAGGTAGGAGGGATAAGTAGCCAGTCAGGGACTATTGACAGTGTACTATAGTCCCTACTTTCCATGTCCATCATGTGGAAAGAACATCTTGCGACGCCGATCTCACAGATACTGTAGGCTTCTTATAGGTGGCCAGATGAGGGCCCAGAGGACGTAGCACCCATGGACGCCCGATGAGCCGTTGCACCATAGAGGTCTCTTTTGAAATATTAGAGGTAAACTTAAGTCAACAATAGGGAGAGCTACATACATGACAAGTAGCGCCAATGTGGGTACATTGGAGACACTGCTGTCTTTTGGAACTATCAAGACAGGCCCAAAGTGAATTATAGGATTCTGTAATATCCTTGTGTTGCCCAGTAAGCCGATTTTTTCGGAATCACACAACATGTTAGCTTCACGAGAGGAAGACCAGTTACAAAAAATTATAATTCTTGATTCATGACTGTTGCCAAAAAAAATTTGGTAGGTCATGCTATTTGTTGAAAGTAGATAGGTCTGGTATACTCTAGGATATTCAGGCTATAGGCAGACACACTGAGGCGCCAGCCGCCATCTTGAAATTCCCAACTTTCCTTTAAAATTTTCTTTTTACCCCTTCAATCAATCATTTTCACCCTGGAATCAGTTTATTTCCCTTGAAATTTCCCATTTTCTTTAAAATTTCTCCTTTCTCCCTATAAATCTCGCATGTTTCCCTGAAAACAGCTATTTCCTGGAACCAGTAGTAGGAAAACCCAAAATCTAATTTTGGAACAATTTGAAAGTTTTTGGGGATTGCTTCATAATTGTAGGCTGTCATTCGTTCTTGGATTTTCATGCTCTATCATTCTGTGTTGTCTATGTCTCTTTCTCACTAATATTTCACTCTTGTCTCTCTATATTTTCTCTTTCTCCCTTATGTCGCTCTCTTTCTCTCATTTAATCTTTTTCTCTTTCCCCTTTCTCTCTTGTCTCTCTCATTCCATTTATTTCCTTTCTCTCTTGTCGCCTTCATCGCCCGCTATCTATGTAGTTCCTTCACACCTGCTAGAGTGCGGTAGTCGCCAGTGTGTATATTTATTTACATTTTTAAAGATGTAAATTTTCATATACGAGAAGGTGTATAAAAATTATTGCAAAGTACATTCCAGACAGGAGTTTGTAAAACAATATTATTTCAATTCGTTATATTTTTTAAATCGATATATTGTTTAATATACAATTTATTAAATTTGTTTTTACTACTGTACAGAAATTAAGTCTATCATTGTAAATACACAGCAATGCTCCGACAGGTGCGTGAGGCAGACACATCTGTTATGACAGGCCAAGTGTGCCAGTGGCATTCGTTGGCACCGCACGGAGAATCGAAGAGATCGAGAGTTGACGACCTCCGACAAAAGTGCGCGCGAACTAGCCGTGATCGCTCGCGCTACTATGCAGCCTTGTCAAAATGATCATATATCTAAGATTCGATGCATTTATAAATAACTAGGTTAATTTAATTTATTTTTTCATTTCAAATATACTATAATCTTAAAACAAAAAAACATTAAAATATACCAATGTATTTTAAATTTAAAATCGGTGTTTAAAAATTTTAAATTACGTAAATTTCTCACATTGCCATAACAGCTTCTAACATAAAAAAAAAAAGAAAATATTTCTCACAGTGGGGGGAATTCGAACCTACGATCTCTTGAGTAGAAGTTCAGTATGTTAACCACAGGACCACAAAGCTCAAATCAAGGCGAGTTTCTAAACGTTGTATTAAATCCTTTCATAACTTTCTGAATCATTTGTACATAAGCCCACGTACTAATTTTTTTTAAATTTTCATTTTGAATAATTATCTGGCAATTCGGGCTGTATGCATATTTACAAGCAGGTGACAATAATTTGCGATCTCTTAGGGCCAAGTTCATGAAATTCATGTTGCAATAATCATTTAAAGATCCAGGAATTTATTTATTAAGACCTTTCTAACCATACAGTTTACCGTATATATTTGCTTTATAGTTATCATTTAAACGAAATCTTATTATAACAGGCTGATTACGTTATGGTTTGGATTATTGAGAAAAATGATTACATTTTCAATATATAGAATGTATTAAAATATACTACTTTAAATAAACTCAAAAAATGAACCCAGCTGCTTATATACACGCACACAGGTACCATACCACCCACTATAACTCATGAATGACATCTTCTCGACCAACCAACACCAGTCAAAATATACTCATCGTTCATACGTCTTACTTTAACTCAAGCACACCTCAACCATTCAGTCCACATTGAGCTTACCAAAATCGTAATAATGCTGCTCATACTTTCGGCTTTACTGGTCGACACTAGCCAAATATATACTAGTTGTATGTAACAACCAACCATCCATTATAACATAAGTCATACCAGACCACTCAACACCCGCCATCTCCTATAACCTCAGTCATTCTAATCAAACGCACCAACCAATAAACCATGCACAATATCTATCATAACTTAAGTATGTCAATCAACTATACAGCAGAGGCCAGCCCTTAACTTAACATCTGTTATACTTGTTAATACCAACCAAACCAATAATACCAACCAAACATACCACCCACTATAACTCTAGAATACCTCAACGACTCAGTGAAATGTGCTTCGAAATATTCATATGCTTGAAGTAAGGTAAAATATAAAATATAAATCGTCCATACAGACCACACAAACCAAACATACATCCCATAACAGTGATACAATCAAATTCTTCTCATGCCATCCACCATGCCGACTGACACCAGTCAAATATCGTACCCTCAACAAACAAACCATCTGATTATACTAAACATCAATACCAATTGAAAGGCTGAGCTCCACCCAAACCTTTCGCAATATTTCCATCAATCAATGGGTTTGTCGCTGCTTCTATCTATAAATATTAAAAACACTATACACCAACCGTCTCCTAAATTTGTACATGACGATGACATCAAATGTTTTTTATGTTAAGTATTAATGAATATTTTATACTTAAATATTCTGTATGTAGATCTGACCATTAAATGTCGAGCGTTCATAGAACCCATTTAAAGTTGTGAGCGATAAAAGGATACAACACACAAAGATATAAAGAAATAATTATTTTATAAAAATCATTTATTATTTTTAATTACATTGCCAAGAGAAAGCAGTTCATGACATCATCGTATGCAGCCCCGTTCCCTTAGTTCTCTAATAATCGATATACCTCTAACGTGTTCGAGTAATTCCCACCTCTTTGATTAACAATCAAAATTATGAGTGTCTACACATTCATTCGGGGTCTTCTGGAAATACGTAGTCAGTATTCTCAGCATATTCCACCTTCTTCATGTTCGGTGCAGAAAAGAAACGAGCGGTATTGATGCGTTCTGCCTTCTTTACATCACTTGTCAAGGAAAATTGTTGGAGGGGTGTGTCAGTGCACTGAGATAATCGTCTTCAACACTATCACAGTCTTCATAGTCATTATCTTTCAATGCTGTCTCTTTTAAACGTCTTCACTTCCCGTTTTGTACTCTATATAAACTTTGCATTATTTGTAGTGGGAGGTGTAAGCTCATCTGTATTTACATCTGACGTCTGTTTATTTTGAATATCTTCAACTTCACACGCACGTCTTGCAAGTGTACATTCCACACAAACCGACTGCACTCTAATCATTCCATCATTAACATTAATTCTCTCTTCATAATCTTCTGTGGAAACAGTATCCTTCGATGCAGCAAGTGGTACTGACGAGATTACTTGATGGTTTAAAATAGATGAATCCTTGCAGGTCTTCGTAAGTTATTTTGTATTTTCAGTGTATCGCCTTGCGTAAACTGCATTTGGTCATTGTCATAATGCTTCATCGTGCGAAAAGTTCTCTTCGTACAGGCTGTTCTCTCATGCCGACGAGCAGTGCAACTTTTACTGAAGGACATGGCACATCAATAGCAATAAAGCCTTGATGAAGTCTTCGAAGAAGAAGTTCATGACACTGCCATCGATCCTATTAGCTCTAGAATATCCGAAGACATCACAGATACTGAATATGATGTCGACTCTAGAGGCTAACTGAGATAATCCAACTTTAACAGAAACTGCTGTCAAATTCTCTAAAAATTCTCTAAAGTCTCTCAGATTACCTCCCTACTGCTTGTAGTATATGAGCATTGGAGCCCTACGATATCATATTGAAATTGAACCAATGGTATAATACCATTAATGCATTGTTCAGTCACCGACCAGCCAATCACCGAGTTACCAAATTATTGCATCTGACAATTTCGTGAAGGTACTGAGACATCTCATGAGGTGGTAGTGGTGATGATGGCGGTGGAGTAGTCATTTTGTGCCATTTTGAGTAACTTGTAGTCACTTTGAATCATTTGGTCAAACACCAATGATTGTGACTATTTGATTCATTTACTCTTTGACTCATTGACAATTTGAATCATTGGTTCTTTGACTGATTGACGCTTTGAATTATTGACTCTTTAATTATTTACTCAAAATAACAAAATATTACTCATAATGACCAAAACCACCATCACCACCACCACCATCACCACCACAAATACCACTATCACCACCACCACGCAGATGATATCTCAGCCTTCACGCAATTGGTCTACTGCAAACATGCGGTAAATCATCTATTGACTTATCAGTGACCAAACAATGTATTAATTGTGTAAAACATTGCATTCAATGTCAATATGATGTAATAGGGCTTACATGCTCTTATATTATAAACAGTAGGGAGCTCAGTTGAGAGACTTAGTTTGGCAATACTGTTGTTAAAGGTAGATCATCTCTGCTAGTTTCTACAGTCGACATCATATTCAGTATCTGTGATGTCTTCGACCATTTAAGAGCTAAAGGAATGTATGGCAGTGTCATGAATTACTTCGAGAGTAATATCAGCAGTCATCGACTTCATCAGGCATGATACCGACACCACCAACGACCTCTTCGGATAGGCTGTGTACACTATCACTGCTGTCATATGTTATGGGCATGGTATAATGCCCCCACCGTTGCTGTTGCTGTACCAGATATTTCAGTATAATTTGCAATGCTCGCGTTGACATGAGAGGAATAGTCTGTACGAAGAGTCCTTTTCGTGCGATCAAGCATTACGACAACGACCACATGCAGTTTGTGCAAGGTGATACATTGAAAGAACATATTGAGCTCTGAAAGTAATCGTCCATTGGCATTCAGCAAGTAATTTCGTCAAACTTTCTGCTACATAGATGGGCACTGTTTCCGCAGACGATTACGATAAGACAGATAATGCTAATGATGAAATGAGTGCAGTGCAGTCAGTTTGTGTGAAATGAACTCTTACAGAACGTTCGCGGGTAGTTGACGAACTTGAAAAAAATAAAAGTTGTCGGCTCTAAGTACTAATGAGCATACTTCTCCTGCTACAAAGAACGGCAAATTTCATATAGAATACAAGACAGATAGTGAAGATGATCATGAAGACAGCATTGATGATAATGACTATGAAGACAGTGATAGTGTTGAAGACGACGATGATTCTCTCAATGCACTGACACACACCTCTAATATGTTTCCTTTGACAAGTGACATGAAGAAGGCAGAAGGGATCAAGAACGCAGGGTCATTTTGTGCAACGAGCAAAACGAAGAAGATGGAAGGTGTTGAGAGTACTGACTACGTATTTTCCGAAGACCCGAATGAACTTGTAGACACACAGAATTTTGTTCGTTAAGCAAAGATGTGGTAATCACTCGAACATGGAAGGGTTATGTTCAATAGTTAGAGAACTTAGGGAATGGGACCACATACGATGATGTGATAAACTGATTTCTCCTGAAAATATAATTACAAAATAAATTATTATTAACAAGTACCTGTTTTTTCTTTATATTTTTGTGTGTCATATATGTTTATCCCTTACAACTATAAATTTGTTCTATGAGCACTCGGCAATTAATAGTCAGATCTACATACAGAATATTAAAGTATAAAATATTCATAATACTTGACTGGATACAAAACATTTGATGACGTCGACATGTGCAAATTTTGGTAACAGTTGGTGGATAGATTTCTTTAATATTTATAAATAGAGGCAGGCGACCAACCCATGGAATTATGGAAAGATTATGAAAGAGTGTTGTGATGGCGGTCAGTATTTTTATTGGTAGAATTGTTGTTATAATCAGATAGTTTATTTGATGTGTGTATGATATTAGACTAGCGTCAGTTGGCATGGTGGATGGTATGAGAAGAATTTTATTGTATCACTGTTATGAGCTGTTTGTTTACTTTGCATGATCTATGTAAACGAATGGTTGAGGTATGCTAGTGTTACATTGGGTGATATGGTTGGTAGGTATAAGTGGTGTTGGTTGGTGGAACAAGTAGAATGGGTGTTAGTTTATGGACTAACCTCAGCTGTAAAGTTACTTGCCATACTTGAGTAATGATGGATATTGTGCTTGATGTATTGGGTGGTGTGGTTGATCAGTTGGACAGAATTTTTCTTTGGCTATAGGAAATTGGGGGTTTTAATGGTTTGGTATGACTTGGGTTATAATGTATGGTTGGTTCGTTTATCTGAATAGTATATATTTGGCTAGTGTCGACCAAAAGAGCAGAAATTACGAGTGGTATATAAATTTTTGGTAATGTTAGTGTGGACTGAATGGTTGATGTATGCTAGAGTTATATTAAGAGGTATGAACGATGAGTATATTTCGACTGGTGTTGGTTGGTAGAGCAGATGGCATGCATGACTTACAGTGGGTGATACAGTACCTGAGTGCTAGTATGTAAGAATCCAGGATCATTTTTGAGTGGTTTTGTAGTAATATATTTTTATAAATTTTAAACATTAAAATTTAATATGTCTTTTCATAATAAAACTATATCGAAATGTAACCAGTATATTTTAAACATCTTTCGTTAAAGATGTCACTGTAAAGCAAATATATAAGCTAATCGCAATGGTTATAATTGCTTAAACAAATACATTCGTGGAGCTAAATATTATTATTGCAAACAGAATTTCATGAGCATAGCCCTAAGAGATCGCAAGTATATTCACAGGCTTATAAATATGCTATATAATTATAAATAATAAATATATACAAACTATATGGGCTTATGTACATGAGATTAACAAAGTAACGAAAGGATTTTAAGAAAACATTTAAGCACTGTCCTTGTTGAGAGCTTCGTGGTCCAGTGGTTAGCATTCTGAACTTATATTAATGTTGTTGGTTCTAATTTCCCACACTTGGAGAGAATTTTAGTAGAATGACAATTGGAGTCCTAGCGCAGCGCAATAAAACATTCTATAAAACAAGCATATTAAAGTTAAAATCAAGTAGAATGTTCGATTTCATGCAACTCTTTATCTTTATAGAATCCTCATATTGAACTTTGCTTGATTTTGCTTGTTTTTTTGCTTAAATTTTCCAAAGCTAAGTCAAAATCAAGCAAATTTACCATTTTATTTTCAAAAACGACATTGCAAAATCAAACAAATTGAAGCTAATACCAACCATAAATAATTCAAAAAAGAAGGAAATTTAAGCCAAAAAAACAAGTAAATTTGAATTTTTAATCAACCAGCCAAAAAAAAAAAAGTGGCAGGAAGAATTTGATGGGAAAAAATTATGAAATTCAAGGAAATAATCAGACAATATGCGTTTTAAGAGATAAGAAGAAAAATCTCATTTTGGGTAAACTAAATTATTTCTTTTTCGATAAAACAACTCGACTATATATCTAAAAATTTCTAAAAGCTTTAAAATATTAAACAACTTAACTATACGTCTAAAACATTGTATTAAACAATCGAAACATTTTGATGTTTCTGTAAAATCATTTCATTCCTCCAATTATTAATTTTAAAAAGTGTATATATCTTCAGTCATTCTTTCTTTCAAATAATCATAAGTTAGATTCCTTCGGCTAATTCGAACAACATTACAAATTCATCCTTCTTCAATTGCTTTATTAAAATCAACACCAAATTTTATTAATTGTTTTAACTATAGTAGTTTTTTTTAAATAAACAAGCAATAACACAATGGTCTTCGCCCAAAAATGAATAATGAATGATATCACCATGAAAGTTTACAGACGGATTATAATAAAGTTCATTATTTATATATATAGTATCTAGTTATGATTTCCAATTTATAAAATAATTATAAGCAAGAAACTTTTTATCACAAATACCATTTTCAATATCTAGATTCCATTTTTCTTTTCAAAAATTTTCATTTCTTCCATTTTTTACAAAAATATTTATTACATTACAGTGATGAAACATAGATGCATGTACGTACTGTTAATCACGATTTTTTTCTATTAGTTTTAAATCCTAAAATTACAAAATCAGGCATGCCGAAATGTAAATTATTAAATTGATCTTTTATATCAAAGTTAAAATCAGTTGACCCAGCAGGAAATTCTTTTTCTAAAAATTGTTAGTAATTAAAACTAATAGGTGTTTTAGGGTGTTAAAATATTTTTTTCTTTAATTGCAATGGCTGTGTTAGATTCGTATTCAACAATAGAACACATAATTTTTAATAACCATTTTGCCTGGATCGGTATAACTTTTCTGAACTGCACCATATGCTTTCTTTGTTTAGTAAACAAATAAAGAATTATCAGAACAATTACCAATAAAAGTAATTTAACAATCACCTTCCCAGTAAATTTCATTGTTAACTCGAATAAAACCAAACAAATATTACAGAGAATAGGTTATTTCATTTGTTTTCTCACTATGAACGTATTTTACTCGATATTTATTTTAAGCACCAGTAATTTCTAAATAATTTTGTTCACTTGGTGATCTTAAAAAAATTATTCTTCTTTGTTGATGTTATTCCTGGATTATCAACAGCTTCAATGAAAATGGAAAAGTTGACACTCTTATCATACTTTGCATCATCTCCAACTTTACCTGTCTTTAGTAATATATTGTTCATAAAAATAAGCAAACTTTGAAAAAGCAAATCCATCATCTATAGGAATATCAAATTCAATTCTATGATTGCAAACATCTACATTTCCTCTAGTTTGATATGTTTGAGGAGAGGTTTGTCATTCACAACTCTCAATACATTTATTCTCATTTATAAGAAAAAGGATTCATATATAAATGAAAGATTCATCAAAGGAAGTTTCTCGAGTTAAATAACTTACTGAAAAATACAAAAATTATAAAAATAATAATTAAGCATATTACGAAATAATAATTAACGAATTACGAAATATTGGTAAAAATTAGAACGAGTAAGTCCAAAAATAAAAGTTTAATAACGTTACTAGTTCCAGTAACAGTAAAAAAATTTTATATTATCCACCAACACCAGAAGAAATATCATTTTAAAGAGAATTATCTTTAGAACATAAAAATCCTAATTTGGAAGAACAAATGGGAACTATACCATTGAAATATTATAATACGAAACTTGCTAAAGAAATTGCTAGAGACTTTGATGTTATTAACACAAAATATGGTTTATGAGGAGATGGACATAATTTTTATATCCGTGATACATTTGTAATGATACATTATGATAACATATTTGTTAAGAATAAGGAATATAAAATAATAGTGACTTTCTAATTTGCTAACAAAAAACACAAGTAGATCTAGATGATAAATTCACTGATAATGACTATGAAAATTACACAGAAATTGTTTCATCGACAAATGCTGCATTTAATGAATATAATCCTAGTAAGAAAATAAAATCAAATATTAGTTGGAAATACATAAATTTATGTAAACAGATTTATGATCAATGTATAAAGAACCACATTCAAAATCAGAGTAACACACACCAGAAAGAATGATTTCTCCTAGTTTTGAAAGAGGTACAAAAAATGCAAAAGTTTCCCAAAATGATACATTGGGATGGATGATGGTAGAAAATAGATTTATAGATTGTTAGTTATTCATGGCGAAGAAAATGTTGGAAATAACAATTATTACAACGAAAAAGTAAGCATTTTCTGAATTTGTAATTAATAATATAAAAGGAATTCCATATCTTATAAAAGTTTTAAATGTAATTCCACATTCTTTTTGGAATTCGGAACATCATGGCAGAGGAATAATAGATTGGGCATTAAAAAACTTAAATTTGCCTGAAATGAATTTGCAGGCTATAATTATTGTGGACCATTAACAAAATCAAACGAAAGATTGGGAAAAGGGGCCAATGGAATAAATAAATTACATGAAGTATGTAAATATCATGACATTTTTTTATAGAGATCATAACAATTTAGAATCTATATTAGAAGCTGAGAGCATTTTACGAAAAGAAGCAAAAGAAATCATGTTAAATAAAGATACTCCATTTGGTGAAAAAATTGCTTCTGCAACTGTTGCTTCAACTAAGTTTACAAAAAATAAATCAGGATAGTTATTAAAATGAATGAATTAATACAATTATTTTCTTTATAAATGTATATAACAAACACAACTTTCGATATACCCATTGATCAATGAATAGATTTTGGTGTAGATAAATTCTTAACAATAGATCGACTTGAGAGAAAAAAAAAATTGCAAGAGAGAATAGGTTTCAAATTAACTTTACCAAAAATAATAATCAAAATAATATTAAAAGAAAATTCTGGAAGTGGTTTACATCATGAGCTTTAGCTGGAGGAGCTAGTGTAATTTACAATTTTGTTAAACAAACGATATATATATAAAATTAGAAGAACCCGAAAAACATAATTTTGAAATAGAAAAAAATCAGGAAGTGGTTTCGTTGCGAAAAAAAGGAGACCAAAAATAATTCGAGTCTATTTTCATTATTTAATATTGATAATAAAAAATGTAAAAATACTAAATATTTAACTTTTCAGAAATATTTATATAATTGTTGAATTACCCAATGCACAAAAATTAATGCACCATGGTTAATTTAGACATTTCACCAAATCCCAGTACTCACTGTATTTTTTATTTTAAAGAAGATAATGATTTTTACTATTTGGATTCATTTGGAGATAATATTCCTAGAAACTTAATTAATGACTTTAAATGATAAATGTTTATTACAATGATAATCGAATTCAGAATTTTAATTCAATTATTTGTGAACATCTATATTTAAGTGTGTTAAATCTTTTTTTTTTTCGATAGGCTTTAGATTTTACGATACAATCTCTTTGTTATTAAAAGACGGATACATTTAGGAAACCGATAATACAATTTGAAATAATTTGATAATAATGAATATGCTTTAAAAGAAAAGTAGATTCAAGATACAAAACTATTGCTTCTGCTTAAAAAAAAAATTATATGCAAGATACAAAACTATTGCTGCTGTTTTAAAAGAAGATGTAGATTCAAGATACAAAACCATTGATTCTACTTTCAAAAAGTATGTAGATTCAAGATACTATAATATTGCTTCTGCATTCAAAGTATATGTAGATTCAAGTTACAGTAGTATTGTTTCTGATTATGCTTTAAAAACAGATGTAGATTTAAGGTACAAAAATTTTATATATTTCTTCATATAAAGCTTCTGCTTATTATAAATACAGTTGTAGATTTAAGATACATAACTAATGCTTCTGATTATGTTAAACCAACAAATGTAGATTCAAAATACAATATTATTGTTTCTGATTAAACAAGATGTAGATTCAAGATATAAAACTATTGCTCTTGATTAAAAAAATATATGTAGTTTGAAAATACAACTTTATTGTTTCTGATTTTAAAAAAATTTCGATACAAAATACTATATTATTGTTTCTGTTTTTAAAAATAATGTATATTCAAAATACAATATTATTGGTTCTGATTTAAAGAAAAAGATGTAGATTCAAGATAAAATATTATTGTTTCTGCTCCACGAGATAAGAAAAGTAAAGTTTTTGTTTATACAAAAGATTATGTTTCTCTTTAAAATTAGAGATTTAATAATATAGCTTTTCCACAGATGGAAGATATGCATTAAATAAAAGATTTTTTGATGAAAAGCTGTTAAATTTGCAAATTTAAACCAATCAATTTTGGATTATTGTGATACACTTGTTAAACCAAAAATTAAGAAAGCAAAGAAGTCTTTGATAAAGAAATAGCTGATAAATAACAAAATTTTAACAAATCAGTTTTGAATTATTGTGATACACTTGCTAACTTGAAAGTTTAAAAATGCATAGAAAAAATCCTATGTGTTTATTTTCCTGCCAAGTAGAATAAAAAAAACATATTTTTCACATAGATAATCTAATTTTCTTTTCTTTTTTGATAAATTGTCCTTGTTTTCAAATTATTAGTGTTATTTAAATTTAACTTATGACACTTCGACTGTTATTAATGATTCTAAAAAAAATAGGTTACAGTTAGCTTTTTGATAGTAACAGTTGTGATAATTTGGTTTATAAAATAAGAAAATATCTGAATATGATGATGAATTGATGACAATAGGGATATTAATGAAATATCAAAAATAAATATAAATTAAAAATATAAAGAATAAAGATTAAGTATGAATATAAAGAATAAAGATAAAGAATAAATACATTTTTCATACTGTTAAATGGACACTCGATGATTGAAGTGAAATATTATTACCAAAAATTATGTTGTAAAAATTAAAAATATAAAGAAAATCAATTAGTACAGAAAAGTAAACAATCGATTTGTAATTCCAATAAATCTACATCATTAAAAAAATGCCAGTTGTAAGGGAAGGAATAATCCATGAATTACATAAACCTACAAGAAACAATTTTTTCCAGAAGAAAATAGGTAATTTAAAAGTTGTATCACATATAAATAATGGATATTAGTATACCATGGCAATTATTGATTAGAATACAACTTGATATACAAAGTGATAATGGTTCTGAATTTTGTAATATAACATTTAAAGAACTTATGCAATAATATAATATCAATTATGATTCTAAAATTCAATGAACTGAAAGATAGTGCTGTAGAATGATTTAATTGTACAATGAAAAATAAAACACGGAAGAAATTTGCTTTGAATGGTTATTATAAATGGGCAAATATATTAAATGAAAATAGCAAAATTATACAACAATACAAACAACAGAGAAATCAGAATGAAATCCATTAAAGTTAATAAAAAAATGGAAAACATTTAAGGCCAGCATTGGGGAATAGGTTTATTAAACCAATATAGAAAATTGTGATGTCTGTATTAGGTAAACTTAAACAAATATTTGAAAAGGACATATTCTTAATTGGACAACAGAATTATTAACTATTATTAAAGTTTTAAATTATGATATACCTACTTATAAACAAAAAAGACATGAATGGAGAAGAAATTATAGATAATTTTAATGAATACCTACACAATTATGAAAATTATCCTAATGAATATTAGGTTGAAAAAGTTTTAAAAACCAAAGGTAATAAAATTTACGTTAAATGATTAGGTTTTGATAATTCTTATAACACTTGGATTAATGAAATATGTTTTTTTTTTAATTTTAAATATTTTCCTGTAATTATATATTTCAAATGTAAAATAATTTTAATGTTCATATATTGTGTTCCTTTTTTTGGTTTTAATGTTCAACAAATCTTAAAAAATGAAAGGGTATTTTTGCAAAAACTTAAAAAATATGTCCTTAAATTTTTCATTTTTTTTAAATTATGATAAAGTCTTTGGTTTTGCAAGAAATTTTAAAACATAAAATTTTTGATTTTGCAAAAATAAAAAGAATAATCAAGTTTTTGATTTTATTTCTACTCGAACATAATGTTATAAACACATAAAATTCATCCCAACATTTTGCACAAATCTCTTTAAATTTTTCATTAGATGAAGCTCCACCAACATAATTATTTTAAATGTGCTTTATAATAGTATAATATTAAGTATACATAGAAAATTTATATTATTTAATACCAATTGATTGGGTATTTCCGAAAAAGTTTGTGCTAAATGAAATTCATCGGTGTTTTATTTCTTCCTCTTGTGAAATAATCATGAATAATATATTGATTGTCTAAAATTACATCATCTAAAATACCATGATAATTATTTCCACACTAATCTAAAGGAATCATTTCATCATTATTATCAGAAGAGTATTTAATTTTCTTTAACTTCTAGCATTTTAGACAACTCATCAATATGATTTTGTAACTCTCTCTCTCTCTTTATATATATATATGTTGATTTATTAAAATTTAACCATCCCTTCTTATAAATAAAAATTTACATCAAATAAGTTTTTTCATAATTACTTAGGCAATAGTGTTATATTTTATTTATTTTTAGTTATTTATTTGGAAACTGCCATCACTTCAAACATTATTAAAAAAAGAAAATAGGAATTTTTTTATTTAATAAGAACATTTTTTCATTTAATATTTTTTTATTTCGTAAGAATATTTTTAATTAAATTAATTTTTTCATTCAATAATGTATATTATTTAATTAGATATTTTTTACAATATCTTATTAATATAATTTGTTGCATTAAATAAAATGTTTTTCATTACTTAAGATTATTTATTTATTTAATGATGATTAAAGTAATTAAATCAACAAATACTAGTCCCATACCAAAGAAGAAAATCCATTATATCTTTCATAAAGATAAATCAATTGCTTTGATTAGTTTCTAACACCTAACATAAACAACCATACATTAACACTGTTAAATTAACATTGAAGTTATTACTATACCTAGAGGACAACATATTATTGAATCATTAAAAGAATCTATAAATTAAAATGAACAATTTTCAACTAATAACATTGAACTAACATCAGACAATGTGAAAAATAGAATATTGTTTGAATGTAAGTTATATATTAAATTTGACGATCGAATGTCTGATATCCTTGGTTTTGAAATAAATATGATTATTAAAAAAGAAAAAAATTGTTTTAGATACAACATTACCTTAATTTTTATCCTTTTAAACAAAAAATGCTCATCGTAACTTGGCATATCGTATGTTTAAAATATGCAGAATATAATAATTTTGAAACATATAATTGCCAGTTTTCTGCCGAAAATAATGTTCTGTTTTAGAGATTCTATTATTTGTGAACCTCCATAACCAATTTTTTATAAAATTAATAATGAACATTTTAATAATATTGTTTTGGAATTTAAATATAAAAATGGAAAGCTAATTTATTTAAAAAATGCATATATTGACATTGTTTTGGAAACTAAAGAAGTTAAAACATTTGTTTAAATATTACAGGCCCTAAAAATTTTGCTAGTCTAAATTATAGTGAATGAAAATTATACAGTTTGATATCCATATAATAATGTATCTATTTTTTTTGTAATTTATAGTACAATGCTATTGCTATCACGAGGACTTAATAATATTTTATTTATTTCGACTACATATATTTTATGCTTTTTACTCATTAAATTCATTGATCTATATTGTATTTCTTCATTAAAAACACATTTTTAAAATAATGAAATGTAATTCTATTATTAACTACCCATTTTTAACTCCTTTTCATATTTTGTTTTCTTTATTGTCAACCTTATATGAATACATTTTAGCTCTTAAACCCACAAATTCTTTCATTACTTTGCCATTACATTCACTTTTTATTTTACCTAACACTTTCTTATTTATTTGTGGAATGTTATATATATTGTACTTTGGATAATCCCTTGCACCAAACTGATATATCATTGTCTTCATGTCTTCGTAAACTTCTTCTGTTTTTATGTTATAAATGTATGAATCTATGTTTTGATAGCACAATTCAATCCTTTTTTTTACATATTTTGGTTTTATTACTTTGTAATGAAAATCATACATCAATTAATTCGATGTATCTAAAATTGACACACGCACATAAATAGGCTTATTAAAATATTTGTTTGATTTATTAATATGTAAAGCAGCAAGATTTGCAGTAAATATAGCACTTTTTTGAAATTGATTTTGCTATTCATTTTCACAAACTTTTTCATTTGAATTTGGTCTTAGATCCACCCTGTTCCCGATAGTAGCCATCGTTTTACCAAACACAAAACTATTCAGCAATTTATAAAAATCTGTTTTCAAAGTTGTTTTAGCATTAGTTCCTATTGCTGTATTTAATTTCTTACACTTCTTCAGCTTATTCGACTGATTAAACTTCAATATTCTAAGTGTTTTAGTAAGTTTCAATCCTTTATTTAGACACTGTTTCAATCTATAATAGTGTATTACATACTTTTGCTTGTTATCTAAAGTTGTTAATAATTTACATTGATTTTTTCATTGAACTGCCTTATTTTCTAGTTAAACTGGAATATACTTACGTAGTTTTAATGGATATTCTAAATCGACTTCTAATATCTACTCCCAATGTGAATAATTTTTCATATTTAATATGAATTTACACCAGAAATCTAAATTAAATAATGTATTTTTAAACCAATCGAAATCTCCATATAGTAAATATTGAGACATTGCCCAACAATAAAGATTATTTCCATCGAGATAAGCTTAATAATTAAACCCTTGATTTGAATTAAAATCTTCTAAATATTTATTATTTGCTTTAACATATAGTTTATAACATTGTGATATTCCACATATAATTCTTTTTTCTATCATATAAATCATATCATAATTATGTAAAAAATCTAAAGTACATTTTGTTATTTTTAACATTCCATCTAATTATAAACATGGTGCTGTAAAATACCACACTAGTTCTAAACCACATGCATTTATACTCGTATTTGAAAAGTTTTTATTTATATCTGTCAACAATAATACATCACTTTTTAAATATTATATATAAAATTGATTCCATACACATTTTGCATGTTAATAATCATAGTCTGTTATGACAAATTAATTTAATTTTTTGTAAAATTCACTCTTTGGTGGAAGTTCAGTTTCTTCAAATTTCTTTCAACTGTTCATATAATCATATGAATAAACACACTTTCTAATAAATACATCTATTTTATCTTTTTAAAAATGTTTCTGCATATGTTTAATTTGTTTCTTAATTAAATTACATGCTATTTATATAAACTACTAGTCATAAATTTAAATGTGTCTATGAACCACATTTTGAAATTTTTTGTTTGTTTCCCAAATGTAGGAAACTATTCTTAATTATTTGCAATTAAATATATTTTGCCTCTCTCATATCCTAGATTTTTAATAAATAAATGAGCATCATGCCCATCTAAATTATTTAAATAAATGCAAAAAATTGGGTAATTTTAAATAACGATTACAATTGTTACATACTGGATTAATTAATTTTTCATTTATATGATAATGATGTACTTTTATTTTCCTTCATATGTACACATTCACATATGAACCTTTTTTTTAGATGTATTATAAAAAAAAAATTTTCATTTGTTTGTGGGTGCATTGCCTTAATTTGTAAATATATTTCTCCAATTTCTTCTACTTCTTTTTTCATTGCTTGTGTAATGTACTGATTTGCAAATGGGCCTCCATATACAACTGGCGGTTTATAATCGCCATAATTAAACACAATATAATAACAAAAACCAGAAGATTTATGTAACTGATATTTCATTGCATGTTATACATCATTCAACTTTAAATTAATGGTATTTATTTGTTCATAAGTAAGTTTTATAAAAATCATTACCAATATGATCCTGTATTTAAACAGGATATTTTTGGATTCATTTAATTTCCGTTATTTCTTTTCGACTTGGTTTACTGATTGATATTTTCATTAGTATTGATTCAAAATCTGAACTTATATAAAAGGAACATTTTTCAATTTAAGTAGTTTTTGGAAAATGTTTTAACGCCTTTCGAAGGCAAATTAATTTTTACTGGTTCATTTTTAGAACAATCGACTACATGTTTGTTTACTCTTTCTTGAGAGTAAAATAATTGAAGGTACATTCCCGTATATATTAGCTTTACTTTTATGATTTTATTTAGTGCTGACAGTTTTCTCGATTAATCTTTTATCCAACAATAATGCATTTTAATTTTTTTTAATAAAGTAAATTTATTTGTTTTCCCTTTTTATGTTTTGTAAGTTTTATTGGATTAGTGTGGACACACCTTCAAAAGAATATACATTTATTTATGAATTAATTTGATTTTATATTTTTGAGATATCGTCAGTTTTAAATAGTTATTCATATTTATCTATTATTTCATCAATATTGAGTTCCACATTTCTGTATTAACTAACAGTCTGGAAATAATAGGGATTGACTGCCCAAAGAAAACATTTTTGATATTTATTTATTTATTACGTTAATACATTAATTTTTTCGGGTAGATCAATATATCATGTTTCATTTAATGTATTTTGCTTATTAATTGATAACAGTACTCCATGCATTGTATGAGTATTTGACTGAAAGTCATCAAATCTTTGTTTTTCAATGTTTTTCGACTGCGAAAATAGACAACAAATCGATTGTGTGACTTCACTCCTCTAAAGTTCATAAGTTGATCACTTATTGACTCAAATACCATTCTTTTTCCTCAATAAAAAAAAGAATCAGGCTCTACTAAATTGAAGCTATTTTCAATGTTCTATTTTGATAACCTACATTTAAATGTAATATTAACTCCGTAATTTTTATTGGTTCTTCTATTGCTTGTTTTTACATATGCACTAGTAGAAAAAGGAAATATTACTTTTAAATTCTTTTTACCTTCTTTATATATTTTTTGGTATTGGCATCAGAAAAAGGCGAATTTTATTATTTCCATTTTGTTATCCAGTTATAATTATTTAGATGGCTGACAGATACTTTATTTAAAAAAAAAAAAAAAGGAAATATTTCATTTAATTTCTTTTTAGCTTTTTTTAGATATTGCTTTGACATTTCA